>PVIU01020411.1:0-34042 GCA_004026605.1 Ondatra zibethicus
GTGGGAAGCAGAGAGGTATGGCAATGGAGCAGCTGCTGAGAGCTTTACATCCTGATCCACAGGCAGCAGCAGGAGAGAGAGGCCTGGTGTGGGCTTTTGAAACCTTAAAGCCAACCCTCACAAAGCTCCCTCAACAAGGCCACACATATTCCAATAAGCCACATCTCCTAATCCCTCTCAGGCAAAACTTGGGGCTAAGCATGCAAATACATGAGCATATTGGGACCATTCTCATTCAAATCACCACATTTAGATATATAGTTTCAGATATTCTCTATGTAAATATGATATTAAGCTCCTGCTCTAGGGATCTGTACTGGTAAGAGGCAGGAAAATATCTGAATAAAATAGTGTAAAATAATTAGGCTGTAACTAGCCAAAGCAGTGTTTCTCAACCTTGCTAATGCTGCAGCCCTTTAATACAGTTCTATGTGCTGTGGTAATCCCCAACATGAAATTGGTTTTGCTGATATTTCATAACTGTGATTTTGGTACTGTTATAAATCATATCTGTGTTTTATGATGGTCTTACGTGTCTCCTGTGAAAGGTTCATTGACTTTGAAGGGGTTACCAACCATAGGTTGAGAACCACTGGACTGAAGAGTTGAATTTTATTAGTGTTAACCCAAATATTGGAGGCAAAAAATTTTATACATCTAGCTTTCATTATATTCATGCATGTAAAACAGATACTTCAAGCCATTCCACTTTGCAGGAACATATTTCTCAGAAATAGATTTTGATTATAATGTGATCATTACCTTATTAAGGGAAAATGATTGGCAAACTACAGATCAGCACAGAAACCTGCCTGTACTTTCTAACATGATTAGAAAAGGGTTCAACGTAATTAGTTAGACCTAGCTAGCCATCGTATGCCTGACTGTAATAGGGAATAATGGAAGAGCTCAAGGAGGCACTAGAGTTATGCTGTTCCTGGAAGAGAAAACTTCCCAAAATAAAAGATGATGTCAGCTAGAAAGAGGAAAGCAAGAGGAATTATAGTGTTACACTGTAAGTACGTAAGTCTGCCTAGAGACTATGTAAGATTACGCATAGAGACTATGTAAGAAAGCAGAGTCGGGTTGGATATTTATGAGTGAGACTGTAAATAACATGGCCTTGAAAGTTTCCAAACAAAGTTGATTTGGTGATGTAGAAAATAATTCCTGATAATCGCTGTGTAAGCAGTAAAATACCACTCAAAAATAATTGCTTCTCAGGAAGAATTCACTCCAGGAGGCAAAAGAGAACTCAGACTGAGTAAGAATAGAAAACAAACTGTTGTAGAAAATTGCAAATGAGATGCTTACCTGTGAGTTCTAATGATACAAAGAATATATTTGTCTTAGAAAGAAAATAGATGGAATTTAATGCTAAACTTAGCGATCACATGACAGAATATTGGAGAAGGCTAATACTGCGAACACAGTAAAATGGTCACCAGAAACCAACGTTGCTTACAACGGGTTTCCAGTCCTTCATGCAGGGATAAGGCTCAGTTAACTACCATGTTTTCTTGCCCTATACATTTTCTTCTTGAATCTGAGTAAAACCTATGGACATGATGAGATATCTCTCCTTTGATTGTGTCGTACACTCATACACGGCAAAATGATTTCTGTATATTAAATAAGATCATTAATACCTTGATCTTGTATTAGCCAAAAGGGCAATGATGTGGGTCAGCCTCACCCAACCACATAACCCCTTTAAAGGGAGAGCTGCTTCTCCATCTTTAGCAGCAGAGGGGGTGGGCATGGGAGGGACTGTCTGCTGTGCTGTGAGAATGCATGCGGGATTGGGGACCCACCTATGAGAACACTTCTGAACACACAGCAAGTCTTACAGACAGACTGCCAGAAAATAGGGCTTCAACCTAAAACCTTAAGATTAAAACTGGAGTGTACCTCACAAACATGAATTTGGTAAGGAACCTGAAGACCAGGCAAAGACACAGTCAACCTGTATTGTCGTTCTGAGCAGATCTACAACAAACACAGCATGAACTTTTTAGTAATCTGTGAATGGCACAACTCCAGATATTTAGGGTTGCTGGCATCCTAAACTGACTGCTTATTCCAAGTATTTCCAAGACCAAACATAGAAAGGGCATGCGTAGCTCTTACACTTAGGATAATTAAATTCAGCTTAAAAGGATTGCCTATCTATGCTGAAACATGAGTCCAGGATTTTATGGAACTTCTAGTCACTGGGAAATTCAGACTGAATGAGAAAATCAGAGTTACTCTGAAAGTAAATCTGCTTGTCTGCAAGTATGTAAATAACTGTGCAGGTCATTATGTCTTCTCTTAAAATTTAACAAGAAAGGCTATTGCCCTCACGGTGCTTCTACGCATGTTAAACCACTACCCAAAACTGACTTACAAATCCTCCTAGTTCAGTCTGCACACCAGAGCCTCATATTATCATCTGAATCAATGTCTTGAGAAAAACAACTCAGTATGTTTAGATAGCAAAATTTGTGAAAATAGAGAACCTGAGGGCTAGTTGTTACTCATGTTAATAATTTTGAAGCCAAATTGATTTTAATTTTGCTTTAAGTAGCAAATAAAATTATATATACATTTTATGTCTGATAATGGTTAATACAAGTATATGTTGTAGAATATGTAAGTAGGGATATATAAGATATGCAGATCATCCCAAATTCTTAAAATATTGAAGAGTCTACACTTTAAACCTACTCTTTGACTATTCTAGATCTCACAGTTAGCAGCAGGAACTGGCTTGCGGGATGTCCACTGTGGAATGTTTATAAATTGTTCTACTGTTAGAAAATATGGAAGGCAAGGACTGGAAGGGGAGTAGAGGATGAGGACTGGAGGGGGAGTAGAGGGACGAGGACTGGAGGGGGAGTAGAAGGACATGGACTGGAGGGGGAGTAGAGGATGAGGACTGGAGTGGGAGTAGAAGGATGAGGATGGGAGGGGGAGTAGAAGAGGCTCCCACACAGCTGAAGCCACACTTTAGAACCAAGTCATGTGAGCAGAGGGAACAGGGAATGAAGAAAAGAGGGACAGTTAGGCTCTGCTCTTGGTGTACTTATGCTATTGCCCTCAGCCCCGAAAGAGACACTGTATTCATACCTTCTATGGGTTGCTTTCCAAAATCAACTTTGAGTAGACTTCTGTGGATGTCAGTGTTGACTCCTGAATTCCTAAATGTTTGTACTTGTCAGAGAATCATATAATTTAAATCTTTTCCACCAAAATCCTTATCGTACCTTTGATTCTTAGTAAAATTCAAGCCCAGTTAATTAAAATGAAATCGCTCAAATACAGCATTCAGTGGTATATTTATATCACAGTCTCTGTGATACAAAATAAATCTAAAATCAAAAATCTTTTACCTTGTGATGATATAGCGAGTTGTTTTTACTGAAGACAGGTGAAGGGAATTTAACTCCTAAGAGGAGAAAAACCCAAGAGAGAAAGGTAGTGACAGAGATTTTGATGCATATTGAGATTAGATTTGGTCACATGGGAAAGAGAAGCAAGCAAATGTAGGCACTAACACAATGGCTCAGGAAGGCAGCCTGCATCCCAGCAAGGAAAGGGTGAAAGGAATGTGTGGTGTGAACAAGGCTTCTAGTGCTCCTGTTAGTCCTCTGTCACTTCCCATGAATCTGCGAGACTGATGAGCAAAACACATGTCCACATGTCCATGTGACCTTCCCTTGATTACGCTGTTTTTCAACTTGTAAAGATTGAATGCTATCACCTTAATTGAATTGGCAGGCTTATTTGATTCTTCAGTGACTTGAATTAAAAAGTACAACATAAAATTTAAAAATCATTAAAAGATTTACAGTTGTTCCAAAGAATCAATAGACAAAATGAAAAGCCATTACAAGTACAGGCCCAGAATGCACAGTTAACTTGAATGGTGTAAAAATAATAGCGCTGATAGATGGTTGGAGGATGGAAGGGGACAAAGAAATAGAGAGGCATGGATCATTGTTAAAAGAGATTAAAAAATCAGAACAAGAAAATAAGTAGGAATCATGGTAAAGTCTCAGGGAACATTAAGAATAGTATTAAAAAGTAAGTTCACACCTTTGAGAATTTGTTAGCAATTACTGACTAGTGTTGAGAATAGCTACAGATCAAATTACGAGGGATTATGAAAATGAGAAGAGCTAAGTACTAGAAGGGTTCTGAGTGGTCACTCCACAGGACAGCACTAGAAAGGATGACTTTGCCTTTAAATTTATGCCCTTTGGTGATAATTGGGTTTTTGTTTACCCCACATACAGGCAATTGCTGTAAAGAAATAAACCTATCATACAACTAACCTCAAATGCATCCTAGTTTAAATGTTAGATGACATACAAAGGAGAAAGCTGACTATACGCCTATACTTCCTCGTAACTGATGCTAGTATGCAAACAAGAATAAGCTGTCTTATTTTATTTGACAAACACGACATAGTGAAGAAAGGAAAACGATGCTTCAATTTCAATATGAAATATTCCCCATACTTACTGTGTTTGAAGTAATTCTGTTGTTGAATTCAAATCAACTGTCAAAACATCGATACTACAAGAAGAGAATAAGAATAGGCCCATCCATATCATGCCCACCCTGCTTTCCTTTCTACTTTTCACACACAATTCTTGCTTTGATCCTTACTGAAGTATCTCTACATGCCTACCAGTTTGACACATGAGAAATCCCGATAGTTGCAAATACTGCTGAGGCATGGCACAGTCTGCACTGAGCGGTGGATTTTCAAATTGTGAGGACAACTTTGGAAAACTGCCTAGTATGACACAGAAAAATAGAAAATGCACACCTGCCAGAAGCCACTTCCAGGTAGAGTCTATATAGAAATTCCTATGTGTGCATACAAGAATAATCCCAGCCTCTACCATCATAGCAGTATAAACATCTAAAAACAATAATAAAATATGTAAAATTTGCTAATTTAAAGAAACACAGACATAAAAACAAACAAGTCACAAGTACATCAACAATACACATGCATCTGGCAAATATAGTTTTGAATGAATAAAGCAAGAAATAAAATAATATATGGATTTGCATAAAATCCAGAATAGGTAGTCTAGACTACTGCACTGGCTAGTTTTATGTGAATTTGACACAAGCTACAGAGATTTGAGAAGGGGAAGCATCAGTTAAGAAAATGGCCTGTAGGGAAGGTTATCACTTAGTTAGTGATCGGGTTATTGGCCTCTGGATGCTATAAGAATGCAGGCTGAGCAAGCTGTCAAGCAGCCTGCCTTCATGGCCTCTTCTTCAGTTCCTGCCTCCACATTCCTGCCCTGTTTGAGTTCCTGCCCTGATTACCATCAGTGATAGAATGTGAGTTGAGAGTTGTAAGGTGAAATAAACCCTCTCCTCCCCAGATTGCTTAGGTCATAGTGTTTTATCACAGCAATAGAAACCCCTACGAAAGATAACTATATTGTGCATGTATACTTGGTCAAACTCTAAAGAATATTAAGTAAGTCATTATTACTTGGTATTAATGATAAGGACAAATTAAGTATTGAAAAGGAGAAAAAGTTAAGTTAAATATTTTTAAAGTAGTTATTACTGAAGAAAGTAGCAAATATGTAGATTTCTATAATTATCTATTTCTTGACATGAGTTTAGAGTACTTGATATTATTTAAATATTTTCTGTCTCTGTCCATATGTCTGCCTGTCTCTCCCCATACATATACATATATATGCACATACATGCAAATTGTATAAAATATATAATTTTAATTGTCTTTTTCTATGGGTTATATATAATTAACTTTTCCATATATATATTTCTCAGAATGATGAAAATATTCAGCTTCCTTTAATGAAGATACCAAGACAGAGGACAATCCATCTCCCTTAAGTCTTAATTTATAAATTGAAAGATAAAGATAATATTTATGAACACCTATAAAGCATCAGAGGAAATTCAGCATGTTCCAATAATGCTCTCTGTAGGTGCCGAATGGAAGGCTAATTTGTATAACTCTAACTAAATGTGTTCATTGACAATTTCATACATGTACCTGTGCATTCTGATTACTGTGACCCCAACCCTCTTTTATATCCTTCTACCTTCATAAACCCTAACAAAACCTGTCCACTCATGTCTTTTGGTTTTGTTTTGTGACTGAGTTCAAATTTTAAAATGATAAAACAGAAAGTTCCAACTGATAGTAGAAAAGATAAATACTCTTACTTAGGTATTAATGTATCAAAATATAGAAAAGACCTTTATGAAGAAAATAATAAATATAAAAATAAGACCCTTAAATAAATGGAAAGTAACCCATACTTGGGCAGGAAAATTCAATATTGCTTAGATGTGAGTTCTGACATAATTAATCTATGGCTTCAATTCATGCTCAGTCAAAATTCCAACAAATTGCCTTGTAAATATGAACTGATTCTAAACCTTACAGATGGTAAAGATGGAGGACTGCCACCATGATCTGAGAGAAGTCTGATAACTGACATCATTAAACTGTGCTTCATAACATCGGCCTCAGGAAACACGACAGTATATATATCAGAGAGAGAGAGAGAGAGAGAGAGAGAGAGCACACAAACAAACAAATGGGACAAAATAGAGACCCGGAAAACACACCCACACAGAAACCATCGACTGACCTTCAGTTAAAAACAATAGGAATTCCATGGGGGAATGAAGTAAGGGATTGTCAGATGCCCAGGAAAATGAACCTGGGTGCTGCATCTCACATCTCAGAGATTAGCTCAGGATAAATCACAGACCTCACCATGCTATGTGAAAATACAGATCTGAAGACAACATAGGAGAAAATAATCTAGGTGACCATGGTCTGGATGCAAAAGCGTGTAGATACAAGAAGGGATGGAAAATCCATAAACAATGAATAACGGGACTTCATTAACACATCTTCTCTTCAAAAAAAAAAGGCCATTAAATTGGGATTAATACAATTGTGGCTGTTTGAAGTTGCAATCTTAATTGTAATTGCTATGGCAATCACTTTTAGTATAACTTAAAGCATACTGAAAGACAGAAAAAGAGAATTTAAATGATAAACTACAAAAAGAAAACCCATTAGACCCAAAGGAGGAAAGTAATGGAAAACTACAGCTGTAAAGACCATGCAGAGCTTTTGTCTGCGAGGTCCTTGGAGGTCCTGCTCCTGGGGAGGAGATCCATCTGGAGGGGTAAGTGTGTGCCTGCCCGGCTGGCTGGACACCCCGGGAACAGAGTACAGGCACCCTCCAATTCCCTAAACTTTCTGGCCATTCAGCGGGGCTTCTCCCGGCTACTGGCTTTCTCCATTTATCCCATCCCAGCTTGCCCCCAAACACTGCTTTCCATCTGCAGGGTCCTAGGATCCCCCAATTCAGCCTGCTTTGGGGCTGAAGGTCTGGGGACCCAGTGGTGAATGCTACTGCTGCAGGGGTTTCTTTATTCCACACGACCCTGCACCTGCCAAGCCCGCCCTTTTGTCTGCAAGGTCCTTGGCCAGCAAGATGCCCTACTCCTGTACCAAGAGATCCATCCGGAGGTGTAAGTGTATACCTGCCTGGATAGCCAGACACCCCAGAAACGGAGTACAGGCACCCTCCAACTCCCTAAACTTTCTGGCCATTCAGTGGGTCTTCTCCCCTACTGGCTTTCTCTAGTTACCCCATCCCATCATGCCACCAAGCACTCCTTTCCATCTGTGGGGTCCTTAGATCCACGACCACAGCCTACTTCAGAGTGGAGGGGATCTGAAAGCCAACTCCAGTGCTGAGGGGACCTAAGAGAAGGCAGACCAAGAAAAACCCCAAGTACACACGTAGCCTCAGCAAAGATTGGACCAAGACGCCAAGACTCTCCTGACTGCATTTGAAGGAAGAGATGGGCAGGCACCAATGCAAGAATTCCTCCAACAACCTGAAAAGCAACATGATAACACCAGAATCCAGCGAACATGCAACAGGAAGACTTGAACACCCTAATCCAGAAGAAGTAGAAGAAATCAATTTAAACGTAACATTATGAAAGTGATAAGAGACCCTTAGACAGGAGGTGAAAAACTCCCTTAATGTAATGGATGAGAAGACTAACAAAAAGTTAGAAGAATTGAATAAACCTCTCAAAGATACCCAAGGAAACCAAGAAAAAGCAATCAAACAGGTAATGGAAGTAGTTCAAGACTTGAAAACAGAAATGGAGGTAATAAAAAACACAAACCAAGGGATGGCTGGATATGGAAAATCTGGGTAAACAAACAGAAACTACAGAGACAAGTATAACCAACAGATTGCAAGAGATAGAAGAAAGAATTTCAGATGCTGAAGATACTATAGAGGAAATAAACTCATTGATCAAAGAAAACAGCAAATCCAACAAATTCTTAACACAAAATATCCAGGAAATCTGGGACACCATAAAAAGACTAAACCTAAGAATAATAGGGGTAGAAGAGGAGAAGAAATACAGCAACTTATGAAGAAGTATATATAATATAATCTGTACTACTTGTACAATAATAAATGGCAGGTAGGAGCAAACCTTTGCAGGAGGAAGAAGGCTTACGGCAGAGACTGTAGTGTTGACTTCACAGGTGAGCGCTAGTCTCACAACTACCAGCTTGTATTCATTAAATACTTCTGGGTTTTGTGCCCAGTAAAGGTCTTTTGAAAGTCAAGTAGAGCCTACTGTAGTGACACTCAATTGAAATCCCAGGATTAGGAAGGTTGAGGCAGAAGGATCCCAGGTGTGAGGGAATTGAGCCTCCACAGACAGAGTGAAGACAATCATAGGCTTTATACTGAGAAACTGTCTCAAAAATAAAGGGCAGTCAATTGAATGCATACACATCAGCAATAAACACTCTGAGAATGCAATTGAGAAGAACATTGTGGTTGTGCCAAAGAGAATAAAACATTTAAAAATAAATATAACAAAAATTAGAAGTCTTACACTCTTAAAACGTAAAACAATTGAAGACATTAGATAAATAAAAAGATATTTAATGTTTACAGATTGAAAGAATTAAGTTAACGTAGAAATACTCCCAAGATTGGTATACTTATTTGGTATAATCCTTATAGATGCTTTATTAGAAGAAACTGACAAGTGCATTTTAAAATTAATATGAAAATCAAAGGGATGCTTGGTATAAGGACAGATGTATAAATATAAATATATATGGGTACACACACAGATACACACATATGTAAATATATGTACACAAAATACATGCATATATCTAATATATTATATTATACACACACATATATATACATCATGTATTATGTATGTATCATGTATATATGGGATTCATTAGATGGAACTGAGGAACCAGAAACCAACCCATCTGTCTTTGAACCACTGACTTCTAGAAGGAGCCAACACTGATTAGTGAGGAAAGTAAAGTGTATGATGTTAGTACAACTTCAAAACACAAGCAAAGAAATGAAATCGGAAATGATCTAATACTAGTGTGTGTTTAGTGATTAATTCAAAATTAATCAAAGACCTAAACATAAAGACCAAAATTATAAAACTCTTAGAAGAAATGTTCTGATGAAAAACCTGTCATCTTGAAATCGCCAGCTGCTTTAGATGTGATATACAAAGAATAAAAATATAGATACATTAGATTTCATCTAAATTAAAATGTTGTGCTTCAAAAGATATCTGTGTCTTGTACTTCAAAGTATAGGAAAGGAAAATGTGATTACAACTTACAATATGATAAAAAAAAAAAACCATTTGCCAGTCTTTGAAAATGAAGGTCTCAAATGCAGAACAGCATTCTTACAAGTCAGGAAAAGAGCAATCCAATTTTTAAATGGGTACAGAATTTTAATATCACATCAAGCTGGGTTTGCAAATGGCCAGTAGGCAAGCAGGAAGGTGTGTGGTGGCGTTAGACATAAATGGAATGCAAATCAAAAGCATAAAGGGAGGGACATCACACTGGCCACAGTTCACACTCTAGCAAGGAAGCCTCAGACAACAGTGCTACTGTAGGTTGGTGAGGAAGTAAAACTCTCAGCTCGCTGTCAGGAATATCAAATGTTTTGGCACAGTAAGTGGTTTGGGAGGTATAATTCTTCAAAATGACACACATTTACTGTGCATGGAAATTCCCAGTAGAATTTCCTTCTCATACCCTACTGACCGACCAATGAGAACTTGAATGATGAGGGGAGGCTGATTGTCTTGGACCATCTTATTGCCCACCTCTGTGTGGGTCTCATATCCTTGCGACTGTGAGATGAATGTACGAGCAGACCCTAGCGAGCTTCCATCAAAGCAAAGGCTAAGAACGTGGTCATATATTCCCTGAGGTCTTTAGCAGAGATCCCCCTACTTTGGGCAGCTTATATTAAAATAACTCCAAAACTCCAACTCTAGCTTTGCTTTATTATTCTCAGTATCAAAGCCATAAATTCTGGTTTGGCCAGGGTTGGGATTCCTAAAAGTCTAAGAAAATTTCTCAGGTTTCTAACAGTGGCAACACAGAGCTGTACTCTGTCTCTCTCCATGTCTAGGATCTTTGGGGACTTGCACTGAATTCTATCCTAAATCACTGTTGATGAATTTCTATGGCCTTCCTTTGCTCCATCCCATTAAAGACTGCTTATATGATTGCAGGTTACCTTGGTTTCTGTTTTGCTCTCTTACCCAGAAACCTATGTTTAATGAATGCCACTAGCAACAAAGATAAATAAAAATAAAAAACGTTAAATTCATCTATACCTGATTCTTAGAGCAGATGGGTTCAAGGTTAGATTCAACTTTATTGGTTCAGTCATGGAAAAACACATGAGGGTAAAACATCCAGTGTCTTGGGCCCCTCATATCCCCCATGAAATGTGCACAACAAGCTGATACATGATTGGAGAACCACCCTCCCAAAGCAGCAAGGTCTGGATTCAAAACGCATTAAGAATGGCCATTTTTACACTGAAATCTTAGTGATCTAAAAGTGTCTGCTGCAGCTCCTAGCCCACTTGACCCCTCTGAAGGTGACAGTCTTACTTAGAGGGAATTTCCTGTGCTCAGTGCTGTTCTGCCGCTCTGTGTTCTACAGTTCTGGTAAAGGAGACCTCCACCACCGTTCTTCGGTACTCTCGGCACACAATGTTTTGAGGAAGGAGATTCTATAATGGCAATGGCCAAAGTGCATGTGTTCTCATTTTATGCGAAGCTGAAACTGAGCTGCTATGTATATCTCTTTCTTTCCACTTCAGTGACACAAGCAACCACAAAAGGTATGGTTTATGCCCATGATACATTAACAGAGTAAAAGGCTTTGCCCCTAAGTGACAGTTAGAAAGATAGGGGTATATAACATTTTCCTCTCTACTAATTAAGTAGTTATCATAATTTAGAAGTTTTATTAAATTAGTGTGTGTGTTTAAAAGTATAAATAAATGCCATGGCGTGTGTGTATGTGTATGTGTGTGCAAGCAAGCAAGCATGTGTGTGTGTGTGTGTGTGTGCGTGTGTGTGTGTGTGTGTGCGCGCGCGCGTGTGCACAGGCATGCAAGTGAGCATGTACGTGAAGGTCAGAGGACACTTTTGGAAGTCCATTCTTTCCTTCCACCATGTGGATCCTGGGAATTGAACTCAGGCCTGCAGGCTTCACAGCAATTCCTTTATGTGATGAGCCATTTCCACCAGCCCTGCACTGATTAAACTGAAAAAGATAACAATCTAATTCTATAAAATAAGCTTCACCTTTGATGTCCTAGCCTTTCACCAGGATTTTCTTACTTTTTAAAACAATGGACTTGTAAATTTTGTGCTTTATCTTCCTAAGAAGCCCACTGTTACTTGTGTCCATGATTCATTTTTTTCATTTATTTGTGGGTTGTTTTTGTTTTTGTCCTAAAAAATAACTAAGTAACCAAACCTATGCTCACTTTAAGTAGCTTTTAAAAGTTCTTGAGTGTTTTGTCTAATTTTAAGATATGTATATGATGATGTAAATCCATGTGTTGTTTACAAGTACATGTATATTTACAGCATTTGCTTGATGGTAACTTGGTTTATAAGTGTTTGTATAAATTATAATTGCTAAATCAAGTCCAAATTCTTTCCATTTCATTCAATAACCAGAATTATAAGGGGAGAAATAAAAGGCCCAACTCCAGCAGCCTTATAAGTTAATCATGGCTATTGTCTCAATATGCCAAATAAAGGCACAGAATAAGGAGCCAAACCAAGAGAAGATTAGCTAATTGTGTGGTCACCCTGAGGAAACCAATAGAGCTATTCCATGATCCTAGACTTTTCTTTTGGGAGTGTTAACAGGAGAGTAAAATAATTAAGACAGGTCATATAATCAGACTAGGGTCACAGTGCTAAATCACAGTATCTCAATCTGCTCATGAGACCATCCAAAGGGTCCTGTTTGCCATTCCCTTTTGGATAACTGCCCTACCTGGGAAGCCAGGCTCATTGGCCCAAGGGGTGGAAAGATGACTTCTCTGTCCCTATGCTTTCACCTTTCCCTGGCAATTAGCAAGCATGAGGTTAGATCAATAGAAAAAAATGCCAAAAATTTGCCCTGCTTTGGTTGCTTAATGAGCCCAAGTGAAAGTAAATGCTTTTAATTTTTTTTCTAATGACTAATTAATGATTTATAATAATAAATTTTCATTGAATATTGATATTCTCTTAGGTATGTTAACAAAACTATTGCATTACAAAAACTAGATTAGATTCTAAAAGCCTTTCATTAAATAAGGAGTTAAAACCGAGCATTAGACTAAAGCACAAGACAGGTGCGGTCACACAGATCTGAGGCCCTAGCAGAGATTAATTTTCTCTAGCACACCCACCCCATGCTTATCTTAATGTATTTGAAAAAAAGTCTTGATTTATTATTTTCTTCATTCTGTTACTTTAAAAACTTGATAAAATTGTTACCCTGTTAGAACACAGAATTTGGGAGTAATATAATTCTGTGTTCCTGGTCCATGGTAATGTTTGGCTCCAGAACAAACTGACTATGTCCTTTGAGGTGAAAGCTATTTCATGTGTTGACAAGGCTCATGAGTTTAATTTCCAGCTATTTCATTTCCAAAGAAATAAAAAATATAGACACACACACACACACACACAAATTCTTTTCCATGAATGTTCAAAGTAGCAATATTTATTACAGTTAAAATTAGAAATTACTCCAAAAGGAAGCCCAGAATGTGGGGTAAGATGGTGGTATCTGCACTACTGCATTCCTTCCTTTGGCTGCTGGGTCCCACCCATGTCTTGAGCAGTCCTTAAACAAGTCCCTAGTTCTACTTCCAGGAGCCATCCCATGCCAATCCTGACTGGCTGAAAGTTGATCTGACCTTGAGCACCATGGTTTTCCTGTGAATTTATCTATTCAAATACCCAAAACATCCAAGCATGCTTTCGAGTATAAAAGAAAAAATAAATTGGAATAAACTTTGAGTATATTAACATAGTCTGTTCCATATGTGGATCATGGTCATTCCTCTACATTCACCCATCTGTTGAGTTGTGGATATGAGAGAAAAGTTATATGTGAATGTGCATCAGTCAAGTCAACGTGTGCATTTTGTATCATTCAAGACATAAAAATAATATGTTCTTCAAAAATAGGAACAACTCAAACGTCAATCAACTAATGAAGGAATAAATATAGTACAGTGTTATTTGTGAATAAAGAACGAGTTGTTGAAAGCTGTTACCCAAGGGCAAATTTTGAAGGTATCTGCTAAATAAAAGAAGCCTACAAGTGTAGTATGAATACGAATATGGCATACACAGAGTTGGTAAAGACACACATTCAGAGCACAGACTGATGGCTGTCAGAGCCTGGTGTGAAGGAGGAAGTGGTAAGAATCCCTGAGCATTGTTTAGCTTGATGAAGTCTTAGAATGAGGTAGAGACTGGGTCCCCTGGTATTATGACTATACTAAATGCTGTTCAAATACTATATACTTAAAAATAGTTCATTCAATGCTATAGCGATCTCTCCTCAATGGAAGAATAAAGTTTGTGGGGGGGTGTGAGAGGTGGTGAATACTCTCACATGCTGAACTGATTCACTTGTCCCTTTCTCTGCTAAGTACACTAAATCTAAACCACTGTCTTCTGCCCTCCCTTACCTGGGCCACTGACAGTCACAGAAATGGAATAACTGCTTGGATCCCTCCTCCCATAATACGCACTCCACAAAGCAGTCAAAAGAACCTCTCAACTCAAAGCAGGCCATGCTCCTTGCTTCCTTACTTGAAATGGAGCCCACTCTACCCCAACCCTACAGGACAAGATGATGATACACCCACCTTCTCTTCCTTTTATCACTTGCTCCCAGCCCTCCCCTGTTCTAGCCCACACTGAGCTGCATCCTGCTGTGTGAATTTTGGATTAGGTGTTCCAGCCTTTCCTGAACTGTCTTCTTGTGATACAGTGCTCAGTTTACACTGAATGAGGTCTCTAACTTCCTGTAAAGAGCCAACCACTAAGCCCCTTTCTCACACCATCCATCTCATCTCCTGACCGTCTGGCTGTCTTTACAAGTTGATCCACCACCCCTTTCTATTTCTAAAAGGCAGGTCCTGTAGTTTCTAATCCCAGTTCTGTCACTTTTGATGCAATATATTTTATCTACACATAATTTGTGGGATTGTATGACTTAAAGTAGAATTTATTGAAAGCTTAAAATCTTCAGTACATGATAACAGGCTGTCTGTCACATATGCCAGTTATTATTACTGAGTATTTTAGATTCTTTTGTGCAAATTTTGCATTTGTGCTGTTAGCATAATAATCTGATTCTGTCAGTTGGGGGCATCTAGAAGGGTGTCTGCCTGGTGTATTTTGTTCTGTTCTTCTGACTCATATACCATCTGAAGAGCAAAGGCTTACCATGTTGCCTAACTCTCCTTTCAGCAAGTAAGAGGCTGCTGCTGCTTTCCTCACGGTGTAACCTACAGTCCCTTGCCAAGCACACCCTCATGTGAGGGATCTACAAGTACCCTTTTCCACTGCATTGCCCCTAAGCACCATCCTTCTTTCAGAAAGCATTGGCTCCGGCATCCTCAGAAACAGGGGTTTAAGCAAACAGGCATGTGATTCCTGTGGTAAGGGGCCTACTTAGCATGCCCAGGCCACTAAGTGCCATCCCCATCACCACAAAAGGCAAAAAAAAATGGCAACAGCTAGTTTAGGAGAGAAACATCACCAACAGGCCACTCTGAAGACAGTGAAACATTCACATTGTACATGGAGAGAAGCATGAATAATGATTAGAAAGCAGGTGAGGGGCTGAAGACATGGCTCAGCTGCAAGAGCCCTGGCTGCACAGGACCTAGGCTCCATTCTCAGCACCCACAGGGGAGATCACAACCATCTGGAACAGTTGTGGGGAACCCAGTGTCCTCTTCTGAGCTCCTCCAGCATGCACTCCTCAGTGACACAGACATACCTAATAGGCAAGACACCCATTCATATAACAAACAAATCTTACAACAAAACAAAGACAAGGTGTGTACTGCAACTGGCATCTGAATTACCAGCCAGTGTGAGACAAGGAAAAGGCGGTGGTTGAATAATCAAACTGGGCAAACACCAGAAAACATTAGGTGTAAACATAAATAAATGGATCCCTGGTGCTCACACACCAGCCAGCTGGCTGAATTGACTAACCCAGGTTCAGTGAGAAACACTGTCTCATAAACCGAGGTGAAAGACTACCAAGGAAGAAATACAACATGGACCTTTGGCACACACACACATGTGCACATACTCATACATATGTTCATACCACATACACATACAGAGAGAGAGAGAGAGAGAGAGAGAGAGAGAGAGAGAGAGAGAGAGAGAGAGGCCAAAGCAGGGTTGTAAAACTTCTCTTCTTGTGATAACTGTTCTATTCACTAGGGCAGTAATATTAAAAAGCAGCCTTACACAATGAAAATACTGGTATATTACATTCATTTCAATGCTTGCTATAAATGTACACAGTCCAGAAAGCCCAATCATACAGTTTTCACTGCAGAGGCTAACATAGTACACATGGGACAACTTCTGTGCACTGGACAGACCACCTACTTCACCACCGCCTCCAACATATGGGATTGTGGAAGAAACAAGAATGAACCACGCAGCAAGCAAAGTGCTTGAGTTTTGTCAAAATTCTGTTTCCATTTTCAACTTCCAGATGAAAGAAGTGTCCTTTCTATTGCTGTGTGATGAAATTTCAGAAACAAAGAAATACATGCATAAGGATGCCCACTCATTATGCATGCTAATTTCTAGAAGCTGTGGGACACATGTGTGCATCCCATTCCACTGTATGCACATCACTTAAAAACTTCATGCTACCATTAACATTTTAACACACTGACTGCCTCGGAAAATACCCTTTTCTTCCATCTTGAGTCAGGACCTAACTCTTACATAAAAGTGTTGAGGAGAAGCTCTGAAGAAGCTGGCTCACTCCTGTGTTAATGGTGACAAGGTTTTGTTGTTGCTTTGCTTTGTGCAAAAGCCTAGGCAAAATTTCCTTTGACTAGCAGGAATACTGACTGTTTACATTCCACTTCATTAATAGGGTATTTTCTAACATTGAACACAGGTTGCTATCTTGTGATTCATGCCCAAGTCAATAGAGAGCAGCAAGGAGAAGGATGTTACGGGCAGAGAGGTAGAGAAAGATGCAGTATAGACCCCATTGAGAGGAGCTCCTGCTTGCCTCTGATTGACTTTAACTCCAGTGCTGCTCCAAATGTGGCTGAAATGCCCCCCATGTAAACCATTCGGGCTCATCCTCACCATTCTCCACTAAGCTGGGAGAATTACAACAGCTATTAGTGAATATAATGCTGTAGTGGCATTTCAATTCTATTTTGATGACTAAAGCTTGCCTGGGGATCGGGAAAGTAGGACAGCCACCCTGGTCAGCCTTGTGGCCAGGCAGTGATAATGCACACCTTTGATCCCAGTGGCCATACTGGTTGTCATGGAAGCCAGGCAGTGCATGCTTTTAATCCTAGCACCAGAGAGGATTGTAGGACGGGAGGAGACAGTTCTTAGATTCAGACTTATTCTGAGATTCCTGAAGGTAGGATCATCATTTTCGGACTGAGGTAAGAGCCTGTGACTGGCTGCTTTACTTTTCTGATCCTCAGGCAAGTTTTATTTATTAAAATACAAGTGAAATGCCACTACATAATGTCATAATAGCATCAGCAATTGAACACCACAAAACATTCTGTGTAGTTCCCTAATATTTAAGTAGGACTGTTTCTGTATTGCTTTATTTTTAACATGAATACAATCCTTTTAACAAATGCTCTACCAAATAGATCCAATTATTTAATAATGTCAGAGAGCTTTTTACCTATTTTACTAAAGTCTGGACTTTGGGTGTCATAAAAGCCCAACCTCATATTTAGAGTACTTACACATTATAATTTCATATTCTGATGAGATATGAAAAGATTAGTGCTTGTGACAGACCCAGATCTGAGCTGTCGTGTGCTTTTATCCCTATGAAAATTGGTTAAGATGTTTAACAGCTGGCTGCCTCTCTGGCTGCTGGAACCAACGATCTACAATGGTGTTTCTCATCTGTTGAACCAGGAATGGGTGAGGCGTCCTGGAGGGTCATTTAAAACAAAGGCAAATAATCCCTACCCATGAAAAGATGCTCATCTCTTCCCTTCCACTCTCATGCTGTCAGAAATGCACGTTGTCATGGAAAATAATGATTCCTCAAATAGCTGAAACTTTCAACTCTAAGTAGATTTTTTTCCTTACTACACTAAGTAGTAAATTCCAAACACATTGTCTACATATTATTTTACTTTAATTCTTTCTTTAAAAATTAATAAGAGGCCTTAAATTTGAGGAGAGGGGACATGGGAGCTGGAGGGAGGAGAAGGGAAAGGAATGATGTAAACCACAGGACTCATAGATGAAATCTTCCCACTCTCACAAGTCAACACACACACACACACACACACACACACACACACACACACAGAGGGGGGGAGAGAGGGAGGGAGGGAGGGAGAGGGACCAACTGAGCCCATTTAGTGTTGCTCTTATGCACATGTGTTCCGAGCTGACCCATTTGGGATATGGTAACCTATCTAACCTATCAGGGAGCTCATCCCTGCCAAAGACAGATTGTTCTTCTCTCAGAAGTCAATAATTACCTTTAGCTCTTCATCTAGAGCTGGGGCCTTGTTCAATTTTTGCTTTCTTCACTGGCATGTCAACTGGTGTTCTCATTATGCAGATATTATCTAGGAAACAATGTTGTTGAGATCTCATGAGTGCAGCACCCCTGTTTGAAAGATATCATGTGGTAGCAAGTACGCTGGTTCTCTGGCTCTTACAATCTTTACACCCATCTCTTCTGTGACGTTCCCTGGCTCTTAGGTTAGGGGATATGTTATAGGTGTACCAGTTGGAAATGGACATTTTGGGAGGATGAGGCGAAGAGGAGGAGGAAGAAGAAGAAAAAAGAAGAAGAGGAAGAAGAAGAAAAAGAGGAAGAGGAAGAAGTAGAGAAGGAGGAGGAAGAGGAGGAGGAGGAAGAAGAAGAAGGAGGCGGAGTCTTTGAGTAGAAGTGAGAGCTTCAACTGTATTTATGGCCTACTCAATAGGAGGAAATTCATGCCTGAGACTGTGAAGCTCTAAGTAAGACATGAATGGAAAGGTCATAGACTCTAGAAGAGAACTGATAATGTTATTTTCTTAAACCAATATATTTCTAGCTTTATTCTAAATACCTAGCATTATACCCAAAGACATAAAGTTTAATACAAAATTTGGTAGGGCTGTGGAGGTGGCTCAGTCAGTAAGGTGCCCACTGCACAATCATAGATCCACTCCCAGCACCCACATAAAATCAATAATTAAGAATGAGAAGCCCAGCCTAGGGGTGTACATCTGTGACAGGAGCACAGGAGAGAGGGGACAGAAACAAGGTGATCCCTGGAGCTCACTGGCTGCCCAAACTAGCTGAATCAAGAATGCATGAGCTTCAGGTTCGGTGAGAAACCTGATCTCAAAACAAAAAGTGGAGGGCACACTCACATCAATCTCTGTTTTCTATTCAGACAAATACACATGCGTGCATGCGCACACACACACTATACAATTGGTATTATTAGGTTTTAATGTAGATACTGTTATATTTAGTCACTGTATTGGAAGTATGTGCAGAGAAATACTTGGATAAGGCACCATCTCAGCAAAGATTCATGATTCCTTGAAGAATACAGAATGATTACACACTAATTTTTACTGTTCTTAAGGTTGGGGAAATCTGCTTTTACTCACAATCATTTTGATAACTGTCAGAACCGTAAAAGATCAGTCAGTAGGCTTCAGGTAGTCATTGAAATAGTCAATACATTAACAGATGCCCCAGAATGCCTGAATGGCAGATGCACAGTGAGTGGAGGACAGGCCATGCAGACTCACAGTGGTTTTGATCCTGACTCAGCTACAGAGCTTTTAGGGTGAAATTCTGGAACCACCTTAGACTGAGTTTCTTTAGCGTACATAGAGGTTATGTTAACTACATGAACGTGTAATGTGTGCATAGAGTAAGTAATACCATGCATATGATACACTCAGCACACAGCAGGGACTTGTGCTAAAGGCCGTAATAATATATAACTCAAAAATTTAGGATAAGAATTGCCATTTCACATTAAGACAAAACTCAAGGGGCTTCTGAGGTGGCTCGGAGGTTCAAAGCACATACTGCTTTTACAGAAGACTCCGGTTGTTTTCCAGCATCCACATGGTGGTTCACAACAGCCTGTGCTATGAATTCTAGGAGGTCTTATGCCCTCTTCTGGTTTCCATGGGCTCCTGCACACATATGGTATACATAAACTCATGCAGGCAGGCATGCACGCACGCACGCACACACACACACACACACACAGAGTGAGAGAGAGAGAGAGAGAGAGAGAGAGAGAGAGAGAGAGAGAGAGAGACTATATATAAAGATTGTTAGTCCAGTCCACTTGTGGAGCTCATTCATCTCACAGACATCTTAGCAAGAATAAAAGGTTCAAGCAGGGCATGCAACTGTAATCCCAATATCTCAGAACTAAAACCTGGAAGGTCCCAAGTTCAAGGCCAGCCTGGGCTACATAGTGAGGTTCCCATCTCAAAAGCACACACACACATACAGGGTGGGAGAGGAAGGGAGGGAGGGAGAGAGAGAGAGATTCCAAAACTGCAAAGAAAAGAACAAATGAGAAGAAAAGAAAATAATAGGAAAGGTGAGGAGAGGGGTGAGAAGGGGGTCATGGAAGGGGGGAAGGTATAAAGGGGCAGGGTGTGAAAGGATGGAGAGAAGAAGAGAGGTTGCAATGACTTGGAAAGGCTACATGATAAAAGATCATTGTTCTGAAAAGCAAAGAACATGTTTATCTAAAGATTTGGCATACAAAGGTGGAAATAAAACGCAAGCCACAAATATGAACTTTACATATAAATTAAAATTTCCCCAAAGTCCTATATTTTAAAGTAAAGAGAAAAATGGCATTAATTCTAACAACATTTATTCCAATATATTGAAATTCTTAAAATTAAAACACATAACCAGTATAAAAGATTTTCACTGTCTGCTCTCTCATTGAATTCTGGACTGCAGGAAGTGTGCCTTATATACTGTGTGTCTCGGCTCAGGCATATACGAAGGGCTCAGTGCTCATGTGTAGAAAGAGGTTCCTGTAGAAAAAATACAGGTTAGTACAACCTCTGAAGGAGTTGTCTGGCTATCTCAATATTCACCTTCCTGCCCCAGCAGCGTGTGGGGTAGGGGATTCTCATAGAAATGTATCTTCTCTGCTGAGCCGCCTTTAAGCGAACAATGTCTCTTAAACTGCGAAGAGCTTTCCAAGGTAAAATGTAATTACATATGTTTTGAACTCATCTTTAATGTTTCTTCAAAAGACTTTGAATAAATATAGAATCTTTCATCTAACAAGCTTGATTTTTCTCCTGTAAGAGTTTAAATAAAGGAAATGTCAAAACACTCTAATCTTTTTTTCCCTGGTGATGCCTTAATGTTAAAAATATTTCCCTAGCATATACCCCATATGCCATGAGGGAAGAAGAAAATAATTGCATAAGTGAATGAAAATTCAGATATAGGCACTACAATTTTTTTGAACTCATGAAAGAAACGAAGCAGACATTACAACAAGTGTACCTGTTTGTATATTATAGGCAGTTTAGATGATGATAACAAGAGCAAATGTCAAAATTAAAACATGAACAGAAAATTTTGAAACCTTGATGGAAGGAATCGGGGGGATTTCTTTAAACTCAGGGACAGTGTGCATGAACAAGTGTAAAATGGATGTCACAGGACTGGGGAGATGGCTCAGTGGTAAAAATATTTGCTATGTAAGCATAAGGACTTGAATTAGAATGTCCCAAATCTTTGTAAGACCCATTCCAGAACCATTTGTCTAATCCTAAAGGAAGATGAGAGACAGAGAGGGTAAAATCCCAGGCCCTCAAGGATCAGCCACCCTGGCTGACTCAGCACTGAACAACAAGGGACCCTGTCTCAAATAAGGCGGGGGCCAATGACAGAGATCTACACACATGTGCATGTGTGTACATGCACACACACAAACACATACATGCATGTACACACACATGCACACATACCCATATAAACATACATACACACACCCCTGCACACATACTCAGACACGTGTACACACATACCATGACATACCATGACATATGTTTGCGTACCATGACAAATATAAAAAAGTATGATAGAGATGTATTTTGCTCATAAATGCCTACTTTTTCCTACTCATAATACACAGAACCTGCAGAAATGAAATCAAAGCTAAGCTAAAAAGAAAAAATTACTAGAAAAATGATAATTAACTTCCTAACATGAAATAATATTATACTGTGTTCAATCTTTCTGAAAAGGCAATAAGTATTAATAATCTCCACCTTTTGTTTTAAATATATGATTATAATTATTCTAAAGGAGACTGAAAATTAACAAAATTATATCATGCAACAATGAAATTAGGAAGATAATAGCAAAAATAATTCCAGTTCACCCACCAAATAGATGCGTGTACTATATATACTTTATTTTAAAATATAAGTATGGTATTTCCTCATGAATATTACATATCTTATTATTCTGTAAAGAAAATGTGCAATAAAACCTCCTGCATGATGTTATGTACCAGCATGTAGAAGTATAAATGAGAGTATTCAGCAGGAACTGATAGTGAGTGCTGATTTAATTTTAGGAGGCTTGGAACAGCAGTTTACAATGAATTCTGTAATATAGTTTGCTCCAATATCAATGGAAACTCTGGCCATGATAGAATTGTTATAGAGGAAAAATTCTAAATTTGATGTTAGTAGCAAATATAATTCCAAGTTATAGCTCCTTTGAAGACACACTCCTAACAGGGAGTGAAGGACAAGACAGGCACTGTCCTGCCACTAGAAGTAGCTACAAAAAGAAGGTATTGTGTTGAAACCTAGGTCCAGGAGAGGACATCAAATCTAGAATAGCATGGGAAAACAAATGAGTAGAGTTAAGACAGGGCAAGAGAAGAGGAAGGGCTCTGTGGTGGGAACACACAGAAGAATGGGCTCAGCTCAATGGAAGGCACTGTTCCTAGAGCATCCGAACTTGAGGCTAACAGAAGAGGAAACGTTCCCACGTGGGTGCAACACTACCTAGTCTCTCTCTTTTGTCTTTGTGATATCATTTCTTCTATGGCTTAGTATCCAGAATACTTGAATTTATGAATTAGTGTGTATCTAAATGTTGTTGTATTAGTCAGGGTTATTCAGAGGAACAGAACTTACAGAATGAATGACTATATTAGAATGGATTACAGACTATGATCCAGTTAGTCCAACAATGGCCATCTATCAATAAAAGTCCAAGAGTCCAGCAGTTGTTTAGGCTGGATTCTCAGCTGGTCTTCAATATATGCTAGAATCCTAAAGTGGGCTCTAATTCCCATGAAGAAATGGACTTATTGGAGAGAGTGAGAGAAAGAGCAAGCAGGCAAAGAGAGCAGGCTTCCTTCTTCCACGTCCTTCCTATAGGCTGCCAGCAGAAGGGATGGCCCAGATTAAAGGCAGATCTTCCTGCCACTAAAGACCTGGATTAAAGGTGTATGTTCCCACCTCAAGTATGTAGTTAAGAAAAAAATCTCTCAAAGGTGGGTTTTAGTTAATTCTTGACATAGTCAAGTTGATAACCAAGAATATCCAATGCAGTTGTTATACAGTAAATATTAACAAATACTTTCTTCCCTTTTGGGGGAAATACTACTGAGTCTACTTGACTTGGGCAGTGAGGACACATCATGAACCTGGAAGAAAGAAGGTGCCCTAGGCAGCCTGTGGAGATAGTGCCCAAATTGTAAATCACTTTTTAAAAAGACTTAAAGCCAATCACATGGTCAGTACCACTGGGACAGTTAAATCTGTAAGAAAAATGGTGCATTGACATTTTAAAATAACAATATTAATTATTTCAAAAAGCTATTCTCATAAACAAATCAAGTAAAACAAATGCACATATTATGTAATATCAACTATACTTTTAAATTACTTGGGGGGATTGTGACATCATACTAAATTTGAATACATTATGTTCATACTATATATAGTATCTGATATAAACTTCAAGAATGCATAGTAATTAAAGGCTGAAAATTCTACATTATATACATTCAAATCAAAACTCTCAGGAAACATCCAAGTGTTATTTGCAATTTCATCTTATCTTACTGATCTAGGATAAACAAGGAGCTGAGACCAAAATGGGATTTAGCTTTGCTGAAATATGTAAATACTTTTCCTTTCCTCTTATTTAAAAGGTTAAAATATGACATTTTGGGTCTACATTAAATACACTGAGTAGTTGAAGTATAATAATGGGATTCTATATGACTGACAAAAGAACGTCACTTAAATACTTTAGGATAGAATTTTAAAGTGAATAAAATGAAGCCAGAGACCTCTGTGGAACCAAGCACAAGTCAGGGACCTCCACAGGAGGAGGCCCAAGCCAGGGACATCTGCAGAAACAGGCCTCAGCCAGTGACCTCTGCTGGGGCAGGACTGAGACAGCTAGCTCTGCTGGAACAGGCCCAAGCGAGTGACTCCACAGGAATAGGCCTAAGCCAGTGACCTCAGTGGGAGAAGCCCCAAGGAAGCCACCTCTGTAAAAACAGGCCCCAAACATCATTGATGATTGCAAAGTGACACCTATGAGGACCAAGTGACCTCTGGAAACACCGAGTAACCTCCATGTGACTGGAACTATGGCCCTGAATGCACCACAGGGAGCAACCTTTTGAGTCTTGGATCCACCTGCACCCGGAAGATTGATCAGCAGAGATAGAGCCCCAACTACACCAATCAGAGGAAAAAATTGTGTAGACAAGGTAAGAGTACATGCAACACCACAAAGAGCAACACAATACCAATAAAATCTAGTGGCTTTACAACAGCAAGAACACCCACATACAGAGGAAGCAGAAGAAAATTACCTCAAAAAATAACTTTTGGAGAATGTTTGAGGTCCTTAAAGAGGAATGAAAAATTCCCTCAAAGAAATGGAGGAAAAGGCAAACAAAAAAAATTGGAAGAAATCAATAAATCTCTTAAAGAAAACCAAGAAAAAGAAATGAAACAGATGAAAGTAGTGATTCAAGACTTGAAAACCAAAATAGAGACAACAAAGAAAACACAAGCCAAGGGAATTCTGAGAACAGAAAATATGAGAAAACGTTCTGGAATCACAAATGCAAGCATAAACAGCAGAATACAATAGATGAAAGAGAGAAAGAATCTCAAGCGCTGAAGATACAATAGAGGAAATAGATTAATAGGTCAACAAAAGCATTAAATATAACAAAAGCTAGAAGAAGGAGAAGTCTGACTTAAAAGCACAGAAAATATATTCAATAAAATCACAGAAGAAAACTTTCTTAACCTAAAGAAAAATATGCATATGAAGATACAAGAAGCTTACAGAACACCAAACAGACAGGATCAAAAAAAAAAATTCTGTCACCACATAATAATCAAAACTCTAAACATACAGAATAAAAAAAAAGAATATTAAGAACTGCAAAGGAAAAAGGCCAAGTAACATGTAAAGGATGCAGGCCTTTCAGAATTACATCTGACTTCACAATGAAAACATTGAAAGTCAGAAGGTCCTGATCAAGCACTATGCAGACACTAAGAGACCACAGATGTCAGCCCAGACTACTATACTCAGCCAAACTTTCAATCACCATAAACACACAAAACAAGATATTCCATGAGAGAACCAGATTTAACCAATACCTAGCCACAAACCCAGCCCTACACAAAATACTAGAAAGAAAACTCGAAGGAAATTAGCTACATCCACTAAAAATCAGACAATAGATGATCTCGCAGCAGCAAATCCCAAAGAAGGGAAAAACACACACAATAACATTAAAGTGAATAAAATATAACCAACATGCAGAAAAAGTCTTTATATAAATTTAGATACATATGCATGCATGTATCAATACATATGTTTTGACATAACATATAAAATATACATATATGTGTACTTACATATATGTGTGCATGTATATGTTTAAGATGAAAAGTTTTTTTTATAAAAGTGCAGACAAAAATGATGCCCCATACTAGTTTTTTCTGTAGAATAACTATAGATAGAAATTACTCATAGACTTACTATGAAATGCCCCCAGGATCTGAGGCTTTGCCTAGGTTCTCTCAGTGACTCAGATTCTAACTGTATGTCTTGTTGGGCAATAATCTGTACTAGGCTTTTCCTTTTGAGCCAACAAGTATCTCCCTAATCATGACAGAGAGATGACTTAATTCGTTTTTAATGTTCAGTTTAACTCTTTTGGCTCCTTTGTTTGTTTATTTTTGTTTTGCTTTGCTTGTCTAGACAGGTTTTTTTTTTCCTAAACAAACTTAAATTAACCTGTTTCTCTTTATCTACCTTTTGCCTAGAGATCTATTACCTTTCTTACTTCTATATATCTTACTATCACTGCTTCTCCATGTCTGCCTGGCTGGCGTTTGCCTGGCTTCTTGACCCAACTCCTCCCCCAACCCCAGTCTGTCTTCTCTCCTTCTTGCTTCTTCCTCTGTACCTAGACTGCTCCTATTTATTTTCTCTGCATTCTAGCCCCCACCTGTTCCTCTCCTGCTGAGCTATTGGCCATGCAACTTTTTATTAGACCAATCAGCTGCCTTAGGAAAGCAAGGTGAAACAAATGCAATCCATCTTTACATAATTAAATAGATGTTGCACAAACAAATGTAACACATTTTTACATATTCAAAGTAATATTCCACAGCATAAAC
The DNA here is from genome assembly GCA_004026605.1 of Ondatra zibethicus. Classification (NCBI taxonomy): domain Eukaryota; kingdom Metazoa; phylum Chordata; class Mammalia; order Rodentia; family Cricetidae; genus Ondatra; species Ondatra zibethicus. Next base: position 26,398 of record PVIU01020411.1, read on the forward strand.
AAATGTAACAAATCTTTGCCTAGTTAAAATAATATTCTACAACAGTAATCATATAGCTATTACCAGTGTCCAGCACAACACTCTCATTCTGCCCTCATTCTGAAATATGGAAGGACATTTTCAATATGTGCTTTCTACTTTAAAATGTATTTAAGTTATCGCAGAAAATTCAGAAAAATGTAAAGTAGAAAATAACATGATCCCTACAGTAATTCAGTGGCTGATTTCCTACCAGGTTTTTGTTATTCCGTGACTGAATTTCATTCAGGATTTTTTTCCTAAGTATAAATAGATGTAGGTGTGTGTGTGTATGTGTGTGTGTGTGTGTGTGTGTGTGTGTGTGTGTGTGTGTGTGTGTGTGTGTAAAAGAGAAACAGGAAAGACAGCAACAGAATGAGAGAGATTTTCTCTATAGGTATGAATAACTATGGTTGTATATATTGATTTTGCTCTATAGGTTTGAGTAAGAATGTGTGTGTGATTCTGTGTGTGTGTGTATGTCTGTGTGTGTGTGAGAGAGAGATTTTCTTTATATGAGTAAAGATGTATGTATGTGACTTTTTCCTATAGGTATGAATAAAGGTATGTGTGAGGGAGAGACTTTCTCTAAAGGTTTGAATGTGCATGTTGTATATGTGTATGTGCATGTGTGTACATGATACACATTCACTTGGGACTAGAAACACAGCACATCAGCTTTTATGCAAGGTCTGAAGTTATGTTGGATTTTTTTACTGTGGTTGTTCTGCTTACTTGTTTATTACCTTGAATAAAGTATAGAATCTTTCCACGGCCAGATTTTCTCACTGTGATGAAGGAAGAGGAGTGCTAGCCTTACAGAAACACGAGACTGGCATAAACTAAGCAAGAAACAGCATGGATACAGATGCTGACTTGGCAACCACACTTTCAACATTGGGTTTAATTTTCAGGAGTCTCAGTGCATTTGCCTAAGGTACATTTGCAACTTACAACCAACGTCTGAAATCTCGTGATTCTGCCTTGGGGATTCCAGCTTGGGGAAGCCCACAAAGACTAAACATCCTTCCTTGGCCCTCTTCCAGTGTAGTTATTAGACATGGGCAAAAGGCTCATTTCTACGTAAGATAGCTATGGTAGTTTGAATATAATTGACTCCCATAATCCTGAAGGGAGTTGCACTATTAGGAGGAGTGACTTTGTTGAAGTAGGTGTGGCCTTTTGGGGGGAAGTGTGTCACTGTGGCGGTGGGTTTTGGGGTCTCTTTGGCTCTGAGTCCACTTCCTGTTGCCTTATGATCATGATGTAGCCTGCACTGTGCCATACTCACAGGACTATGATCCCCACCATGATGGTAATGGACTGAACCTCTGGAACTGTAAGCCACCACCACAATGAAATGTTTTCCTTATAAGAGTTGTCATGGACATATAGAAACTCTATAAGACAGTGGTTCTGCAGGCAGAACAAATGCAGCATACAGCAGAAAGTCACATTTTAAGGTTATCATCCTGAACATCTATTTCAAGCATGACAATGACTTTAGCATAGCTCATCCTGCCTTTTGGTTTTGAGGCCAATACCAACATTTCAATTTTCAAAATTTCCCCCATTGTACACATACCCTGTTCATTGAGGTTTGGTTATCAGTTTTTAAAATTCTGCTTTTTTATTACAGGTATTTTGACAGAAGATCACATAAGTAGTAATGCAATTTTAAGCAGTAACTTTTGTCAAATTTAGGGGCTTAATATAAACTGGATTCATTTCCTCTACCATTTTCTCTTTTCTTTCCCTTTCATTTCTTACTACATTTTATTGATAAAACCACAATGAAGAGTTACTTCATTAGCTTTAAATATTGGGGCCCCCAAAGGAAAGTCCATTCCAGTGTTCAAACCCATATAACAAACTCAAGTGCCAGGAAACTGATCTGCAATAAACCAAGAGATGTGGAAATCTAGAGGAATGATCTCTGGAAGGTTGACAGGAATGGGGACAGGATGTCATAAAGAAATTGACATCTCTGCTGAATGTTTGGTTCTTAACAGAGTTGAATAGGTAAGTAATGGAGGAAAAAGTCATGTTAGCAAAGGTATACATGATCTAAGTCACCAGAGAGGGAGCATGGAGGACTAGTGAACCAGAGTAACTGCAGGCAAAATGTAGCACAGTGCATGAAGATTCTAACAGCAGAAGAAACACAATGAAGACCTTAGAGACTGCATGCAGTGGCCCAAAAGAATCTTTGAAAAGCAAGGAACTTTCTCAGCTCATAAATTGGCCATGACATAGCTGTCAATTACCCCCTTTTACATGCCTCCCTGGGATTTCACGTTTCCATTTTAGAGAATCTGTTTTCATCTCCTATCCAGGTAAATTATGGTGATGTCTCAGCTTTTCCCCTAATACTGTTGTAAATCTGCTTCAGAGATGAATTTCTGGACTTTGAGTGCATCCATCAGACATGTCATTTCTCATGACAATGGGCCCCCTCCTCCAATACCACTGTGTTCTAGGATGAGATGAGAGCATCAGGCCATGTGCCATAGCAAGTGTGTCTCTCAGACTCTCAGATCTTGAAGCTATATGGACTTCTTGCCATTGCATGGATTCTAGTTGCTCACTAATTCTATTTACTGGACACAACACCAAATTAATATATGAGCAAGTAGTGTACCCCATACATCTGAATGCAAACCCCCAGAAAAATGAGTAGTACTCTTCAATATCAAGTACCTTTACTTCTTGGTAATTTACACAAGTACCAGAATATATATATATGTATATATACATATAAATATACATACATACATACACACACACACACATACATACACTTTCTCACCCTGGTGCTTGTTTCCCAATTTTTTTTAATCATTGACTTAAGCAGCAATATTACACACTCTACCACACAGCAAATGATATAAAAAAAGACAGGTTTCTTTTGGTGAAAGAGGAAAGTAATAACATAAGTGAGTGGACCTAGTCTAGCTCCTACTGCTGCGAGCAGAGACAAAGTGGGCAAACACTTTCCATCAATGGGCTGAAGTTTCCTGATACGGGTCTCACACACTGCTGGATCGATTACTGAAGTGATGCTCATACCTGAACTCTCCAATCCCAGCTCTCGCTGTCCATCCTCTACCTGTAGTTCCTGAGATGATTAAAGATAACCGCTGTTTTTCTAATCACACATACCAAGTATTGTTCTGGGAAATCCTTAAAATGGGATAATACGTAGATTAGTGTGAGCTTCCTCACACTAATAATGTTAATGAGTATTAGGTTGAATAATAGTGAGCTATTATTTATGGACAATTTACATTAGTATAGATTCTCATATGTAGATACAAATTGAAATTATATTGTTATATTGAATACACTATTTCTTTTTACAATATTTGTATAGCTATGCAAAGTTATTTTGACTCTATGTATGCATTCATGTTTGTACCTGTGTATAAGGCATTTTTTGTATTGATAAAATTTTAGGATATATTTATCATATTGCACTATACATTTCTACCTCTGATCAAGATGCTTATACGTTGTTTACATTTTGAGGTCAATGTCTTCATTTTCTGCACCGTTGTTTAAGGATTGTCTAAGATTCTTTTTTTTCCATACATTGTTTTGTTTTATTTTTTTCCATTCAAAAACATAATTAAAGAAATAAAATTTTTACCTTTCTTCCCCTTCTCCCGGTCCCCTCCCACTACCTCCCCACCCCTCCTCCCTCCCCCTTCTTCCTTGAAAGAGGGCATGGTGCCCTGCCTTGTTGGAAGTCCAAGGCCCACCCTCATCCCTTCCTGTAATGAAGTTTTGGATCTTTATGAATTAAAAGTAGTAAAAGTTAACTTCCTCCTCCTCCTATTATGCTTAATTTGTCATGAAGTTTGTTGCTTCTATTAAACTCCACAATGAAGAAAGTCAAAAAAAATAAAAAAAAAAGATAACCGCTGTTTCTGACGACTGCCCGAGCTCTATACGGAATGCAGTAGATACAGGACCCTGGAATGTTTTCAGGCCAGAAAGCATCAGCTCACTGGAAGGTGCTGAATAAAATTAAGCAAAAACTACAAACCCCGTTGATGTGTTTGAACTTCTCCGCAAACATTCTTCATATTTAATTGCTCCACGGAGACTGTTACTCTTTGGAGTGGTTCCAGGCATTATTTCCATTCCATTAGTAAGCATGCAGGGTGTCTACTCCTTAACCCAAAATGATTGATCCTATAAATGCGTCTCCACTCTCTGACCTAAACACTAATTGAGTTTGTGTATAGATTAAAAGGAAAGAATGTTTTCAGAAAAGTTTCCATATATATTGCTGTCACTTAAATTTCTTGTTAACAGAAAATAAAAAACCCAGCACATCAAAATGATGGCGCCTGGTATCTTCTCTGAATCAGCTTTTTAATGAAGCAAACTAAGGTACAAAGCTGGGGGAAAGCATCTAAAATAGATTTTTTTTCAGTGCAAAACCAAACAGTTTCATTTAAAGAAAAATAAATGTTGGTGGATATGCTAATGTCTATTCTTGCAGATTCTAGTTCTTGCGAGAGATGCATTTCTTTGCAGAGACAAACAAAATTCTTATATTCTATTGCAGAAAGCAACAATAAAGAAGACCTTGTTTTAAAATTCTATTTGGAAGTTACTGTGGCCTGAATGTGAAGTGGCCCCAAAGGCTCGTGTGTGTGTGTGTGTGTGTGTGTGTGTGTGTGTGTGTGTGTGTGTGTGTGTGTGTGCAAACACTCGTTCTTCAGCTGACGGTCATGTTTTTGAAAGCTATGGCACCTCTATAAGCTGTAGATTTTGAAGGAAGTGGGATGCTGGAACAGGCCTTTAGGTTTTACAGCCTGGTCTCACTTCCTGTTCATCTCTTGCTTCTAGAGTGTAGACACAATACAATCAGCAACCCCAGACTCATGTAGCCAGGCTTTCTCTGCCATGATGCCCCTTGAACTGTCACTCAAAACAAAACCCCTTCCTGGAAGCTGCTGCTTGTCAGAACTTGGTCATAGGAGCATAAAAGAAATATAAGATAGGAGCAATGACTAAATGTTTCTTCAGATCTTTGATAAACAGGCCTAAAAATGATGACGCACACATTAGGTATTAGCATAGTAAGACTCCATGCTTATATCCATAATTCATTATGAATTAATAATTAGGAATTACATCCATAATTCATCAAGATAAGATGTATTTAAACAATGTTTATGAATATTGACTTGGTTTGAGATTCTGAGTTTACAATCGGACACTTATTCATCTCCTTGTTGACAGTGATCACATAAAATTTCTTAAAGGTCTAGCCTAATAAAGATCAGTAAAAGCAGCTTCTAGAAGTTTTGCATTTAATAATAGTTTTGATAGTGTACATATGGAATTATATGAATATAATGCACCTTTGCACCCAGCATATTCTCTCTAGACTGCTGTCTTAGGTTTCTATTGCTGTAAAGAGACACTGTGAACATGAAAACTCTTATAAAGGAAAACATTTAACTGGGGCTGGCTTACAGTTCAGAGGTTTAGTCCATTATCATCATGGCAAGAAGCATGGCATGGTGGTGTGCAGGCAGACATGGTGCTGGGTAAGAAGCTGGAAAAGGAACAAAGAGTTCTACATCTGGAACAGGAGGGTGTGTGTGGGGTGCATGAATTTGCATTTTTTTGTATTTTAATAAATAAAGCTTGCCTGAAGTAAAACAACCATGCTAGTCAGCTTTACAGACCAGGCAGTGATGGCGCATCCCTTTAATCCCAGAAGCCACACTAGCTTGCCACAGAAACCAGACGGTATTGATTCATACCCTTAATCCCCAAACTAGAGAGGATCATAAGGCAGGAGGAGTCAGTTCTCCATCTTAGTCTTATTCTGAGGTTTCTTGGAAGCAAGATCACCATTTTCAGACTAAGTTCAAGGTAAGAGCTCGTGATTGGCTGCTTTGTTTTTCTGGTCTTCAGGTTGAACCCCAATATCTGTCTCTTGAGTTTTTATTAATTGTGCTTCCAGCCAATGTATACCCTCTCTAGTCTTCTTATACCTACTTATACAAACCTCACTGCAAATTATTTTTTTTATTTGTGATATATTCACAATTGTTTCTGTAATAGTAGAACTCAAGTGGGTTTCATCAATAGAGTCAAAACCATGACCAAATCTGGCAGAACCATTTTCATGGCTGGATTTGCGCAAGGCTCTATAAATGAACCTTAGCATTCCAAAACTCACCACAAAGCAATGTTCAATATGGATCTAAGGGTATTGTTCTATTTACTATACTTTCATCCCACAGACAAGCAATATTCACACACATGGCAATACATTAACACATTTCCAATTTGTACTATTTCATCTGTAGCTTTGTATCATCAGACATCCATTCATTGGTTTGATAAATATTAATTTAATGCCGGTCATGTGCCATAACTTGGACTGGCTAAGGATAATTGAATGATCAAAAGTAGCTGCAGTCCCTTTATCTAAGAACTTTGCAGACTTACGGGAGGTATATACACAGAAGCAAATTTGTAGTACAAAAATGTGCTATGAGGGGGGCTGGAGAGATGGCTCAGCAGTTAAGACCATTGACTGCCCTTCCAGAGGACCTGGTTTCAATTCCCAGCACCCACATGGCAGCTCACAACTGTCTGAAAATCCAGTTCCGGGGGATCTGACACCTTCACACCAATGCACATAAAATAAAGTTATATAAACCTTAAAAAATATTTTAAAAAATGTGCTGTGATAGCAGCAGCTGATATTCTAGGGCAGCAAGAGCTTCTGAATGATATTTGGAACCTTAGAAAGACTGCTAGTTCCGGCACCCTCTCCTCTGCTGCCCAAGGACCTAGCTGGGACATCCCTCTGGACACCTGGGATCCCCTCTAGAGCCAAGTATCTTGCCAGTCCTAAAATGACTCCCTTAATGTAGATATCTTATTCCCTTCTCCAACATCTACCTTTCCTCCATCTCCACCCTCCCACACCACCATAGAAATTTTGTCTGATGGATGGAGATAGAGACAGAGACCCACATTCACATCAGAGCAATGGACTGAGCTCCCAAGGTCCAGTCGAAGAGCAGAAGGTTGGAGAAGATGAGCAAGGAAGTTAGGTCCATGAGGGGCTGGACCACCCACTGAGACAGTGTGCCTGATCTAATGGGAGCTCATCAAATCCAGCTGGACTGGGACTGAAGGAGCATATGATCAAACCGGACTCTCTGAATGTGGCTGCCAATGGGGGCAGACTGAGAAGCCATCAACAATGGCACTAGGACCTATCTCTTCTGCATGTATTATCTTTTGGGGAACCTAGTCTATTTTGATGCACACCTTCCTAGGCCGGGATGGAGGGGGGAGGGCTTTGGACTTCCCACAGGGCAGGACACCATGCCCTCTTTTAAGGAAGCAGGGGGAGGGAGGAGGCGTGTGGGGGTGTAGGAGGGGACTGGGAGAGCGGGAGGAAATGTAAATTTTTTTGATGGAAAAAAATAAAAGAATATGGAAAAAAAAGAAAGACTCTGCTAAGGAACTCATGCCCTAGCGGACAAGGAGCACTCCAAACAGACACAACTTGAGACAGTAGCTTCATATACGGTGAACCACAAGATATAAACTCTTAGAACATGGCCCTGCCCTGAAAAGG
>PVIU01020412.1:0-11986 GCA_004026605.1 Ondatra zibethicus
TAAGCAGCAAAGCCAACAGAGGGGAGCCCCAAGTGGCCAGAAGGTCCCGGGGATGGGCTGGGGCCCACTCACCAGGGTCCAGATGAATCCGCGGAAGCTGGTTGGGCGAGGTTCCCGGTCCCAAAGGCAGGCCTACTGAGGGTTGCCCTCTCCTTTCTGCTCGGCTCCGTGGGACAAAGGAGGCCCCCTAGCAGGGGACTCGCCCTTCCCCCAAGGCCTCAGCCCGGGTGGGCCGAGCTCAGGTGCAGCCGGGACAGGGTCCAGATGAATCCGCGGAAGCTGGTTGGGCGAGGTTCCCGGTCCCAAAAGCAGGCCTACTGAGGGTTGCCCGCTCCTCTCTGCTCTGCTCCGTGGGACAAAAGCTTCCTTATATTTTTTATTAATTATTTTTTATTTCTTTTACATCCCCACCACAGTTTCCTCTCCCTCCCCCTCCTGCTCCCTCCCCTCCCTCTCCTCTGTCCTCCTCACTTCCCCACATCCAGGTGATGTCTTAATGTTTGCATCTGCAGCACCTATTTCGTTATATATACATAGACACAAAAGCAGCAGAGTAATGACACTTGTTGCACTGATGTTGGTACTATGGGTGGGTAAGAGCTGGGTCTGTGACATGATCACTGAGCTACTGAAACATCTCTGACACTGCTTTTCCCTATCTCCCTTGTAAATATATTAAATTATTAATAAACTGCAATATGCATTCATTTCTTTCCATTAGAAATATTTCCCTTAATATACAATCTCTTTCAATTTCTCACTAAAATGTCAGTGGTGTAGGAGGCCTTCTGTCTTTGTGTTGTTTTCATTGGTTAATAAAGAAACTGCGGGCTGGAGAGATGGCTCAGTGGTTAAGAGCATTGACTGCTCTTCCAGAGGTCCTGAGTTCAATTCCCAGCAACCATATGGTGGCTCACAGCCATCTGTAATGAGATCTGGCGCCCTCTTCTGTCTGCAGGGACACATGCAGGCAGAACATTGTATACATAATAAATAAATAAATCTTTAAAAAAAATAAAGAAACTGCTTTGGGCCTGTTGATAGGGCAGGACTTAGGTAGACGGCAAAAACTAAATGGCATGCTGAGAGAAAGGAGGCAGAGTCAGAGAGAGGAAATGCCATGGACGTGCCACCGGAGATAGGTGTGCTGAGACTTTGCTGGTAGGCCACGACCTTGTGGTGATATACAGATTAATAGAAATGGGTTAAACTAAGATGTAAGAGTTAGCCAATAAAAAGTTAGAGCTAATGTGCCAAGCAGTGATTTAATTAATACAGTTTTCTGTGTGGTTATTTCGGGACTAAGCTAGCCAGGCAGCCGGGACAAACAAACGGGCCCCCCTCCTACACACACACACACACACACACACACACACACACACACCAAATTACTAACTCAAAATAACCACAACAAAATTTATCATTATATTTCCCCTTCATTATCAAATTTACAACCTGCCTCTGGAGACCTGGATGAGTAACCCAGGTAAAGTTAATCAGGGACTTTCTTTCCTTAAATTCTGAAGCAATTCCTTGTGTTTTCAAGAAGAAAGCCTACTAACTAGCCTTTTCTCTATGTTTTGTTTGTCTGCTTGCTGAGGCCAATTTTGACCAAGAATTGGTGCCGAGAGCTTTACTGGTGTTCTCCTCCACTTTTGTCCTCATAAAAGTTGGTCGTTTGAAAAAGTGACATGAGAAAGAGCCACCATATTGCAAAGATTCAGGCCAACATCCCCCATGATGAGTCATCTTCTACATCCAAGGTGCCTTGAGTAAATATGGTCTCACTAATACAAACAGCTTCTGCGACTGTATCATTGGTCTAAACATCCTGTGCTAAGTAAGCACCACAGTTCTTTTACAAAAATATCCAAAACCGCAGCAATAAACATGAGAATCCCCTGGAATCTTCAAAGCTGTAATGCGCTACAGAAATGGAATTCCCATTTTTCATGTCACCCCAAATCTCTGAGGCGCCTTATAAAGCAAACTCTCCAGACTGTTCTTTAAAAACAAATATTATCAAGTAAATTCAACCACATGCATAATTCCAAAAGTAAAAGATTGAAAAACTCTATCATAGAAATTCATAGTAAAGGCAATAGAATTTTAGAATAAAATTTAAATGTGTACATGGCTCAGGAAACCTGTCATTTATCCATTGGTCAAACCATTACTAAAGTCCCTTGAATGTAAAGTTCATGGGACTGAACTAACAGATTAAAAATCATATGGCAGTCATATCTCTTTCTGGTCCTCAGACAATATCCTTACTTTCCCTTCTCTTCTTGGGCACATCCACATTTACATAGCAGACTTTCTCCAGAACTCAGGCCAATCATACTTCTTTTGGCTTCTTTGATTGATTCCATTGGAGACCGCCCCCCTTTTTTCTGAAGGCGAATATCTCTTACTTTCTTTATCCTCTTTGGAAGAAGCACAGGATCTAAGCCTGTAGATACTTTCTGATAAATACTCACTAACTGATATTATAACCCTGTAGCTTTCTGGGTGGGGATGAGCTAATAGCTTCCCTGGAATTGGGGCCATTCCAGGGTTGTTAATAAAAGTGGAATGAAGATGGGCAATGGAAGGTTTGACAGAGTGGACAGAGTGTCTTTTTCTAGATTTACAAAGCTATGTTCATGCCCTACTTAGAAACTTTCATTATAGCTGCACTTTTAAAAGAAGGAATTGATGCCATTATTAGCAAAACACTGCCATTATAGCTATTTCGTTAATTCTCACACAAGACAGACCTGCAAACTAAAATATTTATAAATGAAATAATTTGTTTCAAAATGGAATGGAAGGTGAGAAGTTTGATTAGCCTAGGATTGATCATAAGTTGATCACTATAGCAATGAGTCATTAGATAATTATAAGTGAAAGACCCTCAAAGTGGTCTTGTCGCCGAGGAGCCCCCAGGCTCAATAACCAGGCAGTCAGATGCAAAAGCACGAGGTTTATTTCATGGATGCACAAGCGGGTGCCCAGCTTCGGGATAGCTAAGCACCCCGAGCATCCAGGCAAGCAAGCTTTTATAGATAAAATTACAAGTTTTACATGAATTATAATATGGGGTACGGGTACAATTGGGATTGGTCTAGATATTCAAACCAGAGTTCAACCCAGAATGAAATTAGCATAGTCCAGCCTATTTCCAAAAAACTCAAGTTCCATTGTGACTCAGTTTGCAGTTTGGTGTTCATTCACTATGACCTTTCTGATAACCATCTGCCTAGAAGACTGTAACTGGTCCTGATAATTGCTAGCCTTCCTGCCCAGCCGGGGAGGGAGGAAGAATCTGCTGGAGTGCAACCATCAAACCGGTTTAGCATGCTTTGTAGTTTTCCATTACCCAACTCATCCAGTTCATTATGAAAAATCAGTTGGGGTCTTTCAATAGGATAGTTGTCTATGTTGCTATGGATACACTTCCTCAGGGTAGTCGTCTGTGCTGCTATGGATGCACTTTGAGAAGGTAGTTGTGTGTGTGTCTATGGATACACTTTGACAGGGTAGTTTCCTCTTTGCTGTGTATGCATTTTGAACAACTTTGTATTCATTTATGAAAATGTTACCAACCACAATGACTTGTTCTGGTAATCCAAGCACCTGGCAGGCTGAGGCAAGAGGATTTCTGTTAGTTCAAGGACATTCTGTGCTACATAACATCAAAATTTGTCTCAAAGAAAGCAAGAATTTATTAGAATGTAAATCTAGTCTAGTTTTCACAAATTGAATACTGCCAGGTGAGGAAATAAAACATTAACAGAACCTTAAAACTTCAATTGTATTTTATTTAATTATTTTTGTGTTTTTAAAACTACTTTACAAATTTGTTACATTCCTTTACTTAGTGTGTGTGTGTGTGTGTGTGTGTGTGTGTGTGTGTGTTATGCACACTACCACTACCCAATTATGGAAGTCAGCAGACAATATGCAAGAATTATTAACACCATTCTTGTCTTTTAAAGAAAGAGTCTTACTGTGTAGACCAGGCTACCCTGTTATGAATTATATAGCCTAGCCTGGCCTCAAATTTACAATCTTCCTTAGACTCCTCTGTGCTGGGACTACAGTCATCTGCCGTCATGCCTGTTATTACATTTATTTCTAAAAGCCATGATCATCTTCCTGTCAAACATAGATCTATAATATAAGTCACACTTGGTCCTCATTTAATTAATCTAGAACATGCTTTTTGAAATTCTGTCTCTGGCCAGGCAGTGGTGGTGCATGCCTTTAATCCCAGCATTCAGGAGGCAGAGGCAGGTGGATCTTTATGAGTTTGAAGCCAGCCTGGTCTACAAGAGCTAGTTCCAGGTGTGGGGGCCAGCCATGATAAGCTAAGTATGGACAGGTCACCCAAAGGAGATTCTTTATTTCCAACAATTATCACCTGCCAGAGTAGAACTCGGCTCTTGATAAATTTAATAAAAGGCCCCAGTCTCAGTAGTTTACCCTGAAGCAATACCTGGTAGCAGGAAGAACCACAAGCTGAGATAACCAGACCCCCACCCAAGAACAGACCATTCAAAGGAAATGCCTAACATTCCAACTGCTGTAGATAGGATCACCTGCCAGTGCACCTCACCAGGACACCCCTACACAAATATCAGTCAATCAGGGGTCAGAGACCCCTCACCCCCACCTTTACTACTTTAAAATTCAATTCTAATTGAGCTTGAGGCTCTCCGGTTATTCCAATACGTTAGACATGCGGAGAAACCGAGTTTGCAAACTTGATTAAAATAAAGGCTCTTTTTGCGGGGACTTTGCGGATTTGGGCATAACACAGGACAGGCACCAAAGCTACAGAGAAATGTTGTCTCAAAAAAACAAAAAAACAAAACAAAACAAAAAACAACAACAAAAAAAGAAATGCTGTCTCTGTCTAGTGCACAGCTAGTTTGACTTCAACAAAAATCAAGTGTCTAAATAGCCATAGGTTTTCTTCAGGATTCTCTGTCCAATCTGTTTGACCAGTTTACCTATTTTTGTGTCATTACAACAGTATGTGGATGTTATCAATATAATGTTAGTATGCCTCTTTATGCTATCTTTATCCACTATCTAGATTATCTAAGCTGACTTTGTGTCAGTTCCTCTACTAGACACCAGAGGCTAACAAATAAAACTTCTGCCCCAGAAATTAGTTACCTCTTTTGGAGTTGTTGGCTAGTGAAGTCTGATAGACCATCAAGTACTCAAGCTATTGCCAAAACTCTTGGTTAACCTCCAGAATTTGACTGTAGACATTATTTCTGAAGACACCCATACTTTAGTCATAGGATGTAGAGAAATCAAGCCTAGAGTGACCTAGAGATTCTATCACTCCTGACTACTTTTCACAATCCTGGAAGGTTCTATGCATGCTGCCAGTGAAGAAAAGAGGTTCTCAATCTTATATACCTGTGAACTCTGTGAGAAACAGTAATGAATGAACTGGCAAGACACTGGTGCTACAGTGGAACAGACATCATAGGAGTACAATTACATTCTGATTGAATTTAAATCCTACTCCACATGGTGAAACCCAACCTGGAATCATTATTGGGCCAGGAACTCATGGCTACACTAGTTATAGTTCCTAAGGAGACAAGATAGTTCTCTTATTATGCTAAATGGACATACTATTAAAATAACTCCTAATGACTTATCATTATACCCATAGATCAATGTATCGCTCAGCCATCATCAGAGAAGCTTCTATTTTCCATAGATGGTGACTAGCACAGTGACCCACAACTGGCCAAGGTTCAGAGAACAAGAGACGATGGAATTCTCAGCCCTATGTGAGGACTCTTTATCATACGCCTCCTCCTCAGGTTCAGGGATCATCGTGGAAGAGAAAGAAGAAAGAATGTAAGAACCAGAGGCACTGGATGACTTCTGGACACAACAGAGCAGCTGCAACCATGTATTCACAGCAGTTGTGACAGCATGCACAAGACCTGTGCAAGCTCAAGCTGACATGTTCCCAACTCAGAGAGGGGAGGTGGACCTGAAGTCCACCCCATGCTCAGTTGATGAAGAGTCTAGAACCTATTGTGCAAGGAGGGTGACAACAGAAAACAAACACCAGCAAAAAACCCAACACACCTTTCAGGAAGAACTGACTTCCTTCATGAAAGCTTCTTCCTCCTGTTATTTTCTTGTTAGTTCCCAGACTACTGGGCAGTGCTATGGTGTATCTTCCTCACTAAGTTTGCTAACCCTCACACTAATGGTTTCTAGAATGCCCTCACTTCATGACTATCTAAGCTAAGGCTCAGTCTAATAAATTGACTAAGTTTAACAACCACAGGAGAAAATGAGTCAGCACACGTCTAATAGGCATAGGGTAATAAGAGGAGTGGGCAGCATTCCCGGTGCCTGGCTAGCTTAACCCCCAAAATAATTACACAGAAACTGTATTCATTTAAAACACTGCCTGGCCCATTAGTTCTAACCTCTTCTTGGCTAACTCTTACATATTCATTTAACCTGTTTGTAATAATCTGTATGTCACCACAAGGTCGTGGCTTACCAGGAAAGATTCCTAACCAGCATCTGTCCCAGGCAGGAGAAACATGGTATCTGCCACACTTCACTTCTTCCCAGCATTCTGTTCTGTCTACTACACCCACCTAAGGGCTGCCCTATCAAAGGCCAAGGCAGTCAGTCTCTTTATTGAACCAATGAAAGCAACACACAAACAGAAGGACCTCCTACACCAGCGTAGGTACGAATTCAGTGATGGGATGCATTTTGAGAAGACTCAGTCTTTGTCTGGCTCACATATATTTTACAGTGCATCTTTTATGAGATTTTAGTTGATATTTTTGGTATGGTTGTTTCTGTAGGTTTGAAAACGAGAAAGGATTGCTTTTAATTAAGCTAATACCTTAGGTTCTCACCACACACTCTTAAATTTTGGTGAGTGTATCGAAGAGTATTGACTGGGATTTCCTAGCAGTGGAGCTACCCAGATATACTACGTCTTTCAAGACTATCCCAGCTCTGATATTTATACAGATCTAGATCTCAGAAATTTGCCACACAGTAATCTAGGTTTCATTGCTCCAGACTCTCTTCCTTTTATATACCACTAAAGCCTTTACTCTTCCCCTTTGCTGTTGTAAAATCCCACAGCCGTGCTCAAAATTAAGTGGGGAGAAAAATGCTTGACAGCACTTTAGTTTAGAAGGGCACCATCCCACCATGATTTTAGTTTATTCCATCTTTGTTGCTCTTGCTGCTCTATACTTTAAAATATCTGGTTTCTATAATTTTTCTGAATTGCCATTTCAGTGTGATGTTTAGTTTGCTATTCTACATTCTAACTTAAAATTTATTCTGTCAACTTTCCTGAATGTGTATGGTATTCCAAAATAAAGTTTAAAACAAGGAGCATGCCAACAGAACAATAGGTTAGAAGTGTTACAATAAAGAAAGGTTAAATATTGTGACTAGTAAGGTACTGTCTAGTGATTTATTGAAGCAGCCACCAGTGGTGGCTTTTCCTGTCTTCATTAATTAAGATTATTCATTAATGAAAAGTCACTTTGTAGTACATAAGTTTAGGCATAAACTTCTCATTGATAATCTTTCTTTCTATTACAAGAAACTGCTTTATGCACAAAAAAGAAGGTTACAGAAGTTTAGGCATAAACTTCTCATTGAGAATCTTTCTTTCTATTACAAGAAACTGCTTTATGCACAAAAAAGAAGGTTAAAGAAAGGGAGGGAGGAAGATAGTTCAGGAGAGGAGAGAGGGAAAGTCAGAGGGAGGGAAAGAGGGATGATGGGAAGGAGCTAGGGAGGGAGGGAAGGAGGGAAAAGTAAAGATCCTGCTTAGAAGATTCCATTGCAGCAGGTAGCAAGTAAAGAGGCCTCTTACTTTCTAGGGATAAGGCATATTAAGTCTGAAATGACTAGAGAGTTACTGACTGAGGTTTCTAGCCCACCAGGTCCCACATCTGTTTAGTCCCAAATAAACACACAGAGGTCTACATTAATGATAAACTGGTTGGCCTAGTAGCTCAGGCTTCTTATTAACTCTTATATTAGCCCATTATTCTTGTCTGTGTTAGCCACGTGACTTGGTACCATTTTTTGGTGAGGCAGTCACATCTTGCTTGCTCTGTGTCTGGTTTCTTTGTGTCTGGGTGAAGAATGCAGACTGACTCTTTCCTGTTCCCAGGATTCTCCTGTTCTCATTGCCCTGCCTCTACTTCCTGCCTGGCTACTGGCCGATCAGCATTTTATTAAAATACAATTGACAGGGTATAGACCATTGTCCCACAGCAGAGAGTAGCATCCCTGGGGCAAAAAAAAAAATAGAGTCCCTGAGGATATAAAGTAATAATAGAACAGAAAACTTAGTAAAAGAGGCCAAAAGGTAAAATAACATCTACTGATGAAGACCCAAAGCTAATACCAGGTTGGAGTTTCCCCTGCATGCTGTACAATCCATTCCTGGAACAAAAGTGAGAGTAGTTTCTGTGGCCAAAGTTTGATCTCCTGTGTAAAATGCATAGCTAAATTATTGAAGAAGGAAGAGCTTATGGTAGATAAAATGAACTGCAGGAGAGGTTTTGGTTCTAGATTTCAGAGACACTTTACTTAAATTTGTTTACGCAAAAGGGAAATGTATTAACAATATCTAAAACAATGAAGCTGATTTTTGCCATAGGTTGAGAAATAGTGGCAAGTAAATCTACAAACAAATTTGTAACTTCATAATATATAAAATTTTATGACTTTCACTGAAGTGGAAGGTCAATATTGAGGAAGATACCCATATTTGTTTACCTTGAGATCTAAAGCAAAGTGGATGTTTTCATATTTTTGTTTTCATGGACTTTATCCATGAAAGAATCTAATTTTAAAAAGTATTTTTTCAAGGAAAAAATGAACAAATGCATAAATGAATCTATGTCTTTTCAGAGAGATTCAGAATTTCTTGAATTCAATTGGGTGCAGTAAAATAATTCTTCTAGCTCTACAATAATGGGAATGAAGTAACTAAAACATACCATGACTGATATGCTTCAGAATCTTTGATTTCTGTAATACAAGATCATATTAAATTATCTCCTGGCAACTTTGGATTCATTTTCCTAAAAATAGCTGTTTTAACAATACAGAAAGATGAACAACATTCACTTGAGTCTAAGTAAAATATAGTTTCCTTAAATGTCCTGTCATTTAAAAGCCGAATTGTAACGCCACCTTGTGAAAAATAAGAAAGTGTGAATAGATTCCAGGGAACAAGCACTCATTGTAATATATCTGTAAAATTGTTTAAGGAAAATTCTCTACTATTCTGAAGTTTCCTTAATGTTATTTGAGCTCTACCAAAATATTTCCAATACATATTTCTTTTTGTCTTTTAAAATATACTTTCTGGAATGAAAGCAGTCTTCAAACAATCTGACTCACTTCTTACAGTTACAGCTCAGCTTCACAAAGCTTGATAGTCAATAACACACAGACTAAGATGCCGTGCCATCTGGAAGACCTTCAGCACAGCCACAGTTGGCCCTGTGTGCGCCCTCATCAATCAGAGCATATTGGAGCTAGAGGAATGAATTCAAGATCAATGAAGTCCTGCACAGATACTTGTTTACTTCTTGGTAACCAGCCGTCCAACAGAACATCACTAAGAATTCCATTGTGGACAATGACTAAGCAAAAAGCTGGTCTGATTGAGCCTAGGGCAGATGATCCAAAACCCTTTTAAACGCCTTCCAGTTTCTTACATCAGCTTGTCCAGGAAAGTCGAGGATGCTCATAGCTGGAGGCCTTGGAGCACTGTTGAGGAGAAAAGGAAGGTGAAGAAGCATAGGGCACTCATGAGTTCTAGAGAACATTGGGGAAGAGGGACAACACGAAGGAAAGAGGGGAGCAATGTAAGAACCACAGGGGACCTGGAGATTGCTTGAGAACTGTTACCTCAAGAGAGACAGTTTCCCGCCCTTTTTCTAGCTCCTATCTCATTTCTAGTTTAGGTATTTCTAAAACAAACTAATTTGCTGTGCTTATCAGTATTTTAGTATTTTCTGTCTTAAAAATGGGAATGAATTTCTCATTAATTTCCTTGGTCACTCCTTCAAATGTTTATAATGTAGTGAAGTGTTTTGTCCTTGTATCTGTTTTTAGTACTCATAAAATATAATTAAAGATGAAACATAATGTACTATTATTATAAAGAATATAAAATGTTTATGCATTCATTTATTTAACCAACATCAGTTGGACCAATTCTATGCTAGGCATTTTGCTAGATACTAGGCATAAAGCGGTATTCAATAAAACATTCTGCTGAACACAAATACTATAAAGAGAGAAATAGGAGACAATGATATCATTTGACATTGTTCCATGTTCTTTATAATTTTTGTAAGCAAATGAAAACAAAACCATAGTATGCCCCAGTCTGTAGGAAATAGCCAAAGTGGTACTAAGGTAGTTTTATTTTTCTTTTAGCTTTGGAGTCTGTCCTGGAACTTACTCTGTAGACCAGACTGGCCTTGAACTCACAGACATTTGCTTGCCTCTGCCTTCTGAGTGTTGGGATTAAAGGTGTGCACCACCACTAAGGTAGGTTCTTACAGAAAATAAGTATCTACATCAAAATAATAGAACACCTTCAGATAACTCAATGGTGTAACTCAATAAATTAGATAAAGTAGAACAAACTAAACCCAAAATTACCAGAGAGAAAGATACCAAAGACCAGACAGTAATAAACCAAATACACAAAAAAATACAAAAGATCAACGACATGAAGAGTTTTTTTCAAAGATGAATGTGATAGCTCACTTTTAGTGGCCATGAAAAATATCCAAGGGAAATAATTTAGGAGGAGGATATATTACAGACACTCTCAATTTTAAAGGTCTTAACCAAAGTTAGGTGGGTCCCTTGGTACCTGAGGTGAGGCAGATATTCTGGTAACTGGGAGGGGCCAGAGATAAGATGCATCCCCAAGGATACACCTCCACTGACCTACTTTTCCAACACAGGCCTACCCCATCTTTTGTCACCCCCCAAATAATGTCTTTGTGATCTTGTCCCTAAACCGTAGCAATAAACAAAACCGTAAAAGTTTTCACTAGATCAGGAAGGAAAGACAGTAGATAAAAATCAGAATAAAATCAGAAATGAAAAAGGAGACAATCCCAGTGATGCCACATAAATACAAGAAATCATTCGAACAGCTATGAACAACTATCTGCCAATAATTTGGGGGAATAAAGAAAAATAAGTCAGCCTCTAGGTAAGTAAATGTAATCAACCAAAACTGAATCACAAGAACAGAAAACATGAACAGACCAACATCAAACAAGTATCCAAACAGACTTGGCAGTCTTCCAACAAATAAAGATCCAGGGCCGGATGGCTTCGCTGCTGAATTGTACTAAACTTTGAAAGAACTAAAAGAAAGAAATCCTATTCTCTCGAGTGATTCCAAAAGAAGCAACCCTTCTTAGCCCTACAACCAGTCATACAAGAACGCATACACACAACACACACATACACACACACGAAAGAGAGAGAGGAGAGAGAGAGAATACAAAACTTCTCAACAACATACTACTAAATAGAACCCAGCACACAGTATTATACCTCATGAGAATATTGGCTTTTGCTAGGAATGAGTAATGTTTCAAATTCAAAACTTTACAAATATCTGACAGTAAATCAATGTTATGTTCATCTCAACTTATGCATAAGAAATATTTGATAAAGTTCGAACATCCTCTAATGAAAAATTATCCGTAACGATTATATAATATGTACCACAAGACAGTAATTGTTACACATCAAACTTGTTTATATTGTAGTCAAAGCACAGTGGGACAGGCATAAGACAGCCATGTAGATCAATGGCCTAGGACAGAAAGCCAGGGAAAAGATTCACATACTCACAGCCAACTGATTTCTGACAAAGGCCTCTTGAATATACAGTGAAAAAAACTCTCTTCATGAC
>PVIU01020412.1:12086-34132 GCA_004026605.1 Ondatra zibethicus
ATATATATATATATATATATATATATATATATATATATATATATATATATATATATATATATATATAATCAGCTCAAATTTCTCAAGTATTTAACATTATGACAGTATTCAGGTTAGGTTAAAGGAGCAAAAAGTGATCAATGGAATTACACCAAACAGAAAGGCTTGTGGACAGCAATCAGCACAGTAAACAGCATGAAGAGGAAACAACTTCCAGACTGTGTAAGGAACCCAAACAACTGAACACCAAAAGTCAGATCTGTAACTTGACTATTGGCAAATGACCTGAATTATTTCAAATGGGCAAAAGAATAGGGACAAAATGGAGAATATGAATAAATGTTAACTTCAGTAATCATCAGAAAAAGGCAGATTAATACCCTAGTGATGCATCACCTCACTACAGTTAAAACAGTCATACCAAAAATAGTAACAATATTAACTAGAACATGTTCACAAAGATGCAAAAGGGGAACTCATGCACTGTTACTTGAACTATAAACTGTAAAGCCATTTCAAAATCAGTATGGATACTCACAAAAAAACCCTTTAATAAAACTACCATCTGATCCAGCCATCACTCGACTGTGTATCTACTCAAAGGCACTGAGGTCATCTTTGAAGAGAACGTCTACACTCATGTGCCAACTGCAGCACTGACATGGAACTCACCTAGATGTCCAGACGCAGAGGAATGCACGAAGAAAGTGTAATGTAACATACAATGAGATATAGTATAAAGTGAACCATGTTCTATCATTTGTAGTGCATAAATGGAAGTAGAGGACACTATGTTAAGTGAAATAAGTCAGGTAACACATGGACTCAGATGTGTAAGCTGAGAAAGAGAAAGGGAAATGGGAGGGATTAATAGGCACAGGGATGGAGTACTTAGGAGGAGCAGCATCAAATGTTTTATAGTCTATAGGAATTAGTGTTCTTTTGGACTATAAAACTTGACAAAGTAATAAGTATTGCAAAGTAGCTATTAGACACGATTTTGAATGTTCCAAACACAAGGAAAAAATATGTGTTTGAGACACTGGATAAGGCACCTACAGAATCTGATAATTCCACATTGCCTACATATATAAAAAAGCCATACTGTATTCCATAATGTACAAACTTACAATGCCAATTATTGACTATATTAAAAACCAGTTGTTATATTAAGGCTGAGGAGATGGCTCAGTTATTAGGAGCACTGTGGCTCTCCCAAAGGACTTAGGCTCAATTCCTATCACCAACATGGCAGCTAACAGCCATCTGTAATTCCAGTTCCAGGTCATCTGACCTTCTTCTGACCTCCTGACCTCTGCATAAACACGGCGCACAGACATCCATGCAGGCAAAACACTTAAAAACTCAAAGGTTTTTAAAATAAAAATTAAAAAACAATTATTTCTCTTCACTATATGTTTTTTAGGATTTTACTGTTGGGGAAAGAGAGCTAACCTCAGCTAACTTTCACAGGTTTGCTGAGATGTGTGTTGATGGCTCTGGTGTGGGGTCTTTTCCTGAGGCTCTGAGGGGCTCTAACCTCTCAGGGTTAGAAACTATTAGACAATCATTAGGAAACTGAGTCTTACGGGTCATAGCCAGCAGAGTTTGGCTCTTTATAAAATGCCCTGTTGATGTTCTAAAATGGGGAGGTGCGATTTTCCCCTAGAAAATGACAAAATGGAGAGACACACTAAACCTGCCAAGCACAAAATAATGCTCCTAAACTAGGGGACAACGGGGCTTTCCAGATCCATGTGCCACTTCTATGGCAGAACTGCCTCGAACTTGCGTAGAAATCGCTCACACAATGATATATTCTTTTGTGCCTTACTTCAGCCTCTTTTAATTATTATTGTTTTCAAAAATTATCAAACTGCTACAACTAAGCCTTGGGGAGATAACAAAAAAGTATTGGTGGCTTCAACAGTGGATTGGGAGAGCCAGGCCTAAGAAGGCCTCTGGAAAGCACAGTGAAAAGAGTTTCTTGGGGGTGAGTATATTAAAGGCAATGTGTGTGTGTGTGTGTGTGTGTGTGTGTTACTGCCACATTATACCCACAAACTATCTTGCACTCCGTTCCAACTTTGCATATAGTTATAGTTATTCACCTGAATGTGGAATGTCCGAGCTCACATGAGCGATGATATATACTAGAGACAGCCTTCTACGAGGATAAAAAATTTTCCAAGCATTGGAATATATCTTAACACATATAAAGGGATCTGTTTTTCTCCTGGCTTCTTCGAATACCCTATTGGCCTGAAAAGATGACACGGACCAACAGTTCAGAAGGTGGCAGCTGGTCCCTCAGTAACTTTTGAGCACCCCATCCTTTTCCCAGCCGTATCGCAACTTGAAAAGTCTCTCCCCCGCTACTGATGGATGCTCGGCTCCCGGAAGCAATATTCTAGCTCACTGCTGCATTGCTTTCCAATTCCTGCTGCTGGTCCTCTCCAGGCATCTACGGTACTGAGACTTCATCGTGACTGAGATCTTCTCCCACTTCTCAGGGAGCATTCTCATCTCCCCGAGGCTCAACGCTGCCCTTCAGGACCCTCACGGGGTGACCATGGCGGGCCTTTTAAAACCCATTAGCTGCCCTTGGCATTTCCTCCTGGTTGTGGGATGATTTTCACCGTTTTCTTCTGGGAGTACCATTGATAGCAGGGGTGGGGTTGTCTCTTAACTGAGCTCCTAAAAGCCCATTTCCTGAAAGTCCAGAACAGTTCTTTTCTAAACTGACCTTGATCTGAAGTCCTATTCTTCAAAATGTTGCTAAAGCTTTTCTGAGAAATAACCTCCATCAAAGTGTAGAGCAAATAAACAAAATGCCTCATCCACATAAATTAAATTATATTGGAAAGTTCTGATAATAAAAGAACCTTTGGGGCCAAATTTAAAGCTGTGTTTAGGAATATTAGTGTGAGCTATTTCCCCCGGTTAGATTATTCTATCTTCTTTTATTTTTATGTAATGTATCTATGTATTTAGTGTGAGGACAGCTGTAAAGATCAGAGGACAGCTTGTAAGAATCCATTCTTTCTCTCCACCATGCGTGTCCTGGAACTCCGATTCTGATCGTCATATTTGCAGGAAAATGCCATAATCTGCTGAACCGTCTTGCTGGTCCAATGTGAGTTATCTCAAGCTGCAATTTTCCCCTCTTCTCCTGGAAGTAGCTGTTAGGTGTAAGAGCGATGACGTGTAACTCAGGTCTCTTGGTTTCCAAAGAACCATGTGAGTAGGTGGCTTCTATTCTCATAGGGACATTGGTGGTAATGTAATGTGGTTAAGACTGGATCTTACCCATTCAGAGAACAGATTGATCACATTCACCTGGCAGGTTCATTACACACATAACCTGGAATACTTAAAGCATGGGTAACTAGGTGACTGCTTTTGTCATACATGGTGATGAGAATGGTGTAGTTGCTAAGAATGTTTGCAGATTTCAGTCCTGTGGACAGCACTCAGTTTTATGTCTAAACTTTGTTGTCACAATAGAGCTTAAAATTATTTCCAAAATATTTGCTTTGTGTAAATATGCATATAAGTTTCAGATTATTATACTCAGTTGCATCCCTAGTGTACAGACTAACTCAGAACGTATAATATCCTTACCAGAGGATGATGGTATGTTATGGCAATCACCAGAATGATAACTAAATCAGAATCTGTGCTATCTGACTAGAGAGCAAGAAGTCAAAGTAGAAGCAGTCAGAAAACTTGTGAGGCAATTATACGAGAACACACAGGTAGAGTACTCAAGGTTTTATATGAAAAGAGGTTCATATAACTAAAGGAAAGTTTAGTATTAATCAAAAATAATGCAGAAAACTCAGCAGCAAACAAACAGTTGTTATTTTTAGCAAAAATAAAGAAAAAGTATAGAAAGGAGAATCTCAAAAGCTAATCAGTGGATGAGGACCAGACTAAATAAATGGTACATACTCTGATCCCATTGGTATAAAATCCGACAAACAGTAAACTAATCTATCGTAGTAGAAACCAGATCAGTAATTACTGAGGAGTAGACAGTGACCATAGGAAAATGCGGAGAGTGATTTCAAGGAACATACACACATCTTATTATATTAATGATTCTGGCTAACATAAAGGTATCCACTGGATATACTTATGCAAAAACTAATCAAATCGCAAAGATTGCAATTTCATTCAATAGTGAAGTTTAGTTTATGTTATCATAACTCAGTACAACTTAAAAAAGGGTCAGTGCCCAGTAACACTGATCATATAGGTTATTTTTATATATGACATAGAAACGTGTGTGTGTGTGTGTGTGTGTGTGTGTGTGCTCCAAACAGATTTCCGGTTCATAGAAAATTGCACAGCTAGAGAATCATTCCCTGTCCCTAAATAAGATATAAATAACATTGCTGTAAAACTTTCCACTCAGGCCTCATTTGATCTGGTTTCCTTCCATTGCCAGTGTCTATCTCTCAGTGTCCTCCTGGAGCTCTGAGACCCAGGCTTGCTGGCTACCGCCCTTGTTCCCACACTCTTGCTGCCTTATCAGATGTCATGGGTTCTGTCCTGTGTTCTTCCGAGGATGGCCAGTCCCAAATCGTCATTCAGGAGAGGGCTGACTAGCCTCTGGAAGCATTTCTTTACTATGCCCCTAGTCCTACACTCTCCCTCCACCCTGGTTCCTGCCTTGTTCTTTGTTCATTGAATCCTACCTATCTCTTTACTTATTCACCATTGTATGAATGTGGTGGTTACGGCCTCCTGGAAAGTAAGGAACACTCATGTACCGCTGGACAGAATGAATGTCTGACTTTAATTAGAAGGCAAAAGTCACAGATTGTAGTCTACCTGGAATCTACAGTGCTGGTTTGCCCCATCACAGAGTGTTTAGAAAAATTTGACATTACAGTCTAAGCCAGCATTCAAACCTATGGGACAAGAAGTATCTGTGGACAAATCCCTGACTTTTCCCTACAATCCTCCCCATTGCCTTTTGGATCCTGTCTTGGTTTTGGTTCTTTTTTTTTTCTGCCATAACATAATACCTGAGATTGCTTGTTATAAAAAGCAGATATTTATTTATTACTATTCTAGAGGCTAGGAGGTGCAAGATCAAGAGCACAAGGGTGAAGGTCTACATTTTTGTGTCGTTGCGAAGAGGTAAAGAAAGTGTGTATTCTTGAGACTGGTGGAAAGATCTCTTTCCCACAGTCCAGTGTCAGTCTAGTCATCTTTAAAGTCTCCACTAACTCTCTTCCCCATTGCACCGGAGATCAAGTTTCTATCAGAGGAATCTGAAAGCCACATACAAGCTGCAGCAGCCTCTGACACCTATTGTCAGCAGCTGTGTTCCTGTGGCGTGTCTGGCACCTTTCCTGACCATGAGTTATCCTACCTCCACAGAGTGTCTTGTTTAACGCTGCTCTGGAGATAGATGAGAGATGCCATAGACAGCCACTAGCTACAGGAGAATTGTTTTTGAGAGAGTGGCTTCTCATAATTGTTTTCATTCTAGTTTTTATATCCCAAGCCAAATTCAGTCATTTTCATAAGATGTTTTCCTAATTATTCCCTACATTTTGCTAAAACCACAAGAGTTATTGTGGTCACACAAGTGACTCCATGCCCATTTTAAAAGTTCCTTAAATGTACAGTGAACCAGACTGACCTGGCAAAGGCATGCGGCACCTCAACCTCAGGTGGACAGGATGTGTTTTCGGACTTTATATAAAACCAATTACAGAGATTTTTCAATTTACAGTCGTCCATCATTTTAAAACCATTCCATTTTAATCCATTTATAACAAAACAGTGTGTTCTAATAAAAGGGGTCATATTTGATCAACTTTTTTTCCAACAGAATCTTAATAGATGTTTGGCCAGCACTTCCTTGATTGCCACTTGGCAGCTCTCTCCAGCTCATCAACAGTGAAAATTATGTCCTAAACTTACTTGATTACAATATAAACCAGGAAGCTTCTTCCAATTGAACTCTTGAAGAAGCCACAGTCCTTAGAGAGCTGCCCAGGACAAGAGAGATGAGTTCCTTTGAGCCAGAGAGGTCAGTGTAGCACATGTGAGAAGTTTTCAATACCAGTCAACAGGAGGGTGTTTGGGACATTTGAGTTGGCTCATCAATCACTTTCCGGGAAAGAAAGAAGAAGCAATGATGTAGGGGAAAAAATCATTCACTATTTCCATCTTAAAAATATTCTTCATCGACATACATAAAGGAAGCAAATAATATGATCGTTTCCAGGTGGTGGGAATGGAAGAGGTGGTGTAGGAGGGTCTTCTATTTGTGTATTGCCCTCATTGGTTAAATAAAGAAAACTGCCATGGCCTTTTGATAGGGCCGCCCTTAGGTGGGCGGAGTAGATAGAACGGAATGCTGTGAGAGAGAAGGCAGTGTGACAGACACCATGCTTCTCCAGCACAAGATGGACACTGGTTAGACTCATGCCGGTAAGCCACAACTCAAGTGGCGATACACATTAATGGAGATGGGCTAAAGTAATATGTGAGAGTTAGCCAATAAGGGGCTGGAGCTAATGGGCCAGGCAGTATTTTAATGAATACAGTTTCCGTGTAATTATTTCGGGTACACACTGGGAGCCGGGTGGGACTGAATAAGGGGCCCGGCGCTGGGAACACAGCCCGAGCCCCTCATTACTACAAAGAGGCACACACATAACTGTACAGCAGATCATCCTTCACCACCCTGTAGTGCACTGTTAAATAGCAGGGCTTCAGCTATGCGAATGCCCAAGTAGTATGGTCTAAGAAGAATGAAGCCTCTGTGTGTAAAAGGAAACTACACTTTTGTTTCCTGGCCACCCAGACCTGAATAATAACACAAAACTATATTAATTACAACACTGTTGGGCCAATGGCTCAGGCGTATTCCTAGCTAGTTCTTACATCTTAAACTAACACATTTCTATTAACCTATGCATCGCTACAAGGTTGTGGCTTACCAGCAATGTTCTGGCATCTTTCTCCTTCGACAGCTACATGGCATCTCTTTGACTCTCCCTACTCTCTCTATACCTCTGTTAGAATTTCCCGCCTGGCTTTACTCTGCTAAGCCATTGTCCAAAACAGTTTTATTCATCAACCAATAAAAGCAACACATATGCAGAAGGACATCTCACATCATCTTTGAGAATATGGAAAATGGTGTAGACATTGGGCTTTGTCAGACTTCTGAGACTTAGAACTAGTTAGAAATTCAAAGCAGCCCTGAGATTTGGCTTCTACCATCTGACTTTCTTTTTAGTGTTAAGAGAATTGATTAGCATTGGTAACAGAAAACAATAAACACACATATTCCTATGACTGGGGAGCTACTTTCCTTCAGAGTGTTAATACCCAAGAGCTGCAAAAGCAATGCATGCATTTCTGTTGGTGTCCAGCTCAACAGTTAATTATTAAGCTGTATATTGTCCCCAGCTGCCTTGCTGTGAGCCCTGTCCATAGTAATTGCTCAAGAGATAGCTGTTTAATTTCCTAGGCCTGACAAGTACCACCCCAGCAAGAGTGTGACCAGAGTGCCACTCGATTAAAGGCACCACTTAATTGTCCTGACCCATGATCCACAGAATCTTGGGTGTAAACGACTCCCCTAGTTCTTAGAATACACTACAGACACAACAAATAGAAGCTGAGACTGTAAGAAGTCTATGATAGAATAAGGCACACAGACTGTGCTCCATGTAGTTAACCTGGTTTTGAGAGAGTGAACAGATAAATAAATTGATATGAACAGAAACGAAACAACTAGTTTTGAGATTTTCTATTGTCACCTCTTTCTCTCCATCTACCAATCCATCCATCATGCAAATCCAGTTCTTGCGACTGCTTTATAATGGTGTTCTGGTAGTTTGGGGTTAATTGTTCTCAAAAAACGAATTAAAACATTTTAGGTTCATTTGCTAGAGCAGATATAACAAAACATCCCCAAGGAAACAACAGAAAGTTGTCCTGAAGTTGCAGATGCTACAACGCTGCAATCTGGGTGTGGCCTCATTGTGTCCTTAAAGGATGGAAGGCAGCAGCTGTCGTGGTGTGCCTCCCTTCTTGCTAAGGCAACTTGCCTGTGTACCCTTGCAGAAGTGTCACCTTGTCTTCCTCTGCACTTATGTTTCTTCTCATGTGCATATGTCTGAGATCAAACTTCCCCTCTGGCTCTTCTCAGAGATGCAAGGTGATGGGCCTCTTACATGTGGCCATGAGACTGGTGCTGTGAGCTTTGACATGGCACTTCAAACATCACATCCATGTAGCCACCTTGACTCATCAGTCTCGCTGACCGAAATGACATCTCTCATGTATCCAACAGAAACCTTGCGTTTCCCACATATCTGCAAGCTTGTAGGAAGAAGGGCAAGTTCAGAAACTTTACAAAGTTAGGTTATGATGTGGTACTGAGTTTTCTCCCATCGTTGTGTCCTATGACTTGCCAGGATTTAAAATAAAATGTTTGCTGAGCACAGCATTAGGTGTCTGTGATCCTAGTACTTGGAAGGCAGAAGCAGGAGGATCAAGAATTTGAGGTTAACCTGGGCCACATAGAACTTTGTCTCAACACCCTCCTCCCCTAAGTAGTTATGTTAAGAGTTCCCATGTCACATTCTTCCCCAAAGATTAAGCCAGACAGATATAATGTGGAAAATATCATTTTTACTGCTTGTTAACGTAATAATTGCTAGTGTTCATTAAGCTCACACTGGGTTGGTTAATAATTAAATAGCAGAATGTCAGTTATCTGGGATCCTTGGGGAATATGTCAACCTAGTTTGTTGAACTTATACATGGTTGACCATTATTGCTTTTAACCTGAAAACTTAAAAGTACTCAGTATACAAATAATCTTTGACTATAAAATTTTTTACTGATTAAATTGTATGTTTTGCTACTTACATTAAAAGCCACTGACCTTTCACGACTGTTAAGAATGAGCCCATGGTGATGACAAGTTTTCCCTTGGAATTTGATTAAAGTCACTATCCAGGAAATAATGGAAGTGTGGGGACTATTTTCCCCAGTGCCAGATCACACACTTCCTGCCCATGTTGAGACTTTGTATATGTCCACATATTAGAAAATTATATATGCTACTATAATGGAATTATTGAGGAGAGCTAGGTCATAAAAAATATGGTTTATTTAGCTCACAGTTTGAATGCTCAAAGGCATATCATACAGCCACTGACTTATTTCTGGGAATGGTTTCTATGTATGTCCACTAGGTCTCTGTCTTCCTTTTGTATTTGTATCTTTTTATTTTATTGTGCTGTATTTTATACAGTTTTATGAAATTTCATACATTTTTCACTTAGAAATGCAAATTGAAATAGATTTACACTACTTTTCAACCTCCCTTTCCACTCCTAGCCCCTCCCAGCCACCCTCTCTTAAACCCTCTCATGCCCTCCACTAAAAGTTGATAGCCTCCTTTGCATTATTATCATTATACACGTGTGTGCGCACACACAGATATATCTATGATGACATGTTGGATCTGTGTTTGTTGTTTATGTGTTTATGGTTTTGAGGCTGACAACTCTGCACTGGACAACCAATAAGGAAGCTCCTCCCTGGGAGAGGCTGATTCTTCTTCTCACAGCAGTCATTCAGGCTCAGTCTTGAGGACCTACCTAAAACTAATCAGTTTTTAAAGAGCTTCCTATCTCTGTGACAAAGTACTGTGGGTAGAGATAAGCATCTTAAGATAGGAGGCCAATACTCTGGCTATGGCTTGAGAATATGGTGTATCATGGCAAAAGAAGGCCTGAGAACAAGGGCATGAGGTGGCTGGCCACATTGCATCTGCATCCATGGTCATTGTGGTGGTTTGACCAGGAGTGGTCCCCATAGGCACATAGATTTGAATGCTACTTGATAGGGGTTGAGAGGTGCGGCATTGTTGAAGGAAGTGTGTCACTGGATGTGAGCTTGGGGGTTTCAAATGCTCAAGCCAAACCCAGTAGCTCTCTTTCTCTCTGCTGCCTGTGGATCCAGATGTAGAACTCTCAGCTCCTCTCTGGCACCATGTCTGCCTGCATGCCACATGTCCCACCGTGATGATAATGAACTAAACCTCTGAACTGTAAGCTGCCCCAAAATAATGCTTTCATTTTATAAGAGTTGCCATGGTCATAGTGTCTCTTCACAGCAGTAGAACACCGGCAAAGACAGTCCTAAAGCAGAAAGAGATAGACCCTGGTCTCAGCTGGCTTCCTGCTTTTCTCCTTTAGGTCCAGTCCAGGACTCTAATTGGTGAGTTGGCAATGTTCACAGACAAGGTAGCTCTTCTCTCCCTAGATCAGCACACCGCTCTCAACCTTCCTAATGCTTCAACCCTTTCATACAACTCCTCATGGTCTGGTGACCCCCAACCACAAAATTATTTTCATTGCTACTTCATAACTGTAATTTTGCTGCTGTTATGAATTGTAACGTAAATATCTGACAGGCAGGATATCTGATATGTGACTCCTGCAAAAGGGTCATTCAACCTCACAAAAGGGTCATGACCCATAAATTGAGAATCACTGCCTTTGATAAATCTTTCTGGAAATACCCAGAGGTGCATCTTCTGGGTGATTCTAAACCCAGCCAACTTGACAGTGGTTACTAACCATGACACCACTAGAGCTGGGTTAAGTTTTCACCTCATGCATTAACATTATGGCTTTGGGGCCTGAGGCTGAGTGTGAGTCAGGACCACATCTCATTTTTAAACCACAGAAATCCATACTGACTCTCTTGCTTTAACCTTCTGTCTGCTTCTAAATGCTGTAGAAGTCAGACCTTTCAACCTGATAGATTTCTGTGTGACCGTTAGCAGGAATGATTTGGATTGTCACCATAGGTGTATCATTTAGGAGCTACTCGTGTTTAAGGGGTGTGGCACTTAGTGGATTTCTGAGACTCGCTTGGTAATTTTCTCCACACCCAGAAATTTGGGGATTCTGAATCCCAAATCCTGTAGAAGAGTGGTATTACTACAGAGGCAGGCAGATCTCTGTGAGTTCGAAGCCAGCCTGGTCTACAAGAGCTAGTTTCAGGACAGGCTCCAAATCTACAGAGAAACCGTGTCTCAAAAAAACAAAACAAAAAACAAACAAACAAAAAACCCATTAAGCTGGAAGCTGTATTATACACAAGGGACATGAGGGTAAAATAGAGAAAATATATGAATAAAATTAATAATAAAAATTAAAAAAACTATACCTTAATATTCCTAAGGGCACAAAACATGCCACTCATATCTTGTCAGTAACCAGTAGTGGACTTAAGGCCCACTCAACAGGTAAGAATTTGCAGCTGCTCCTGGGACCCTAGCCAACTACTGGGACCTACTGAGGCTATGAATCTTCGAGAAGAACCTACCACTGCCATTGTACTAAACCAGTGTAATTGCTAACTGCAGTATAAATACTGATCCCTACACCTGCAGCTAGGTGGGCTCTACCCCTCAGTCCCGTCTCTTTGCCACAGATGGAGACCATAACGGAAAACCACAGCTGGTCAAAATGCAGAGGACAGCAGATCACAGCGCTGCCCTGCTCCCGTGGGTAACATCTACAACACAACTCCCGCACCTAGGGATCAGGGGATACTGTGGAAAGTGGGCAGAGAGACTGTAAGAACGAGAGGAACAGCAAGTCTGCTGTGTGATCATCTTCTAAAAGTGACAGGAAAGCGTCATCCAGGGCTGCCTAAATAAGACCTGAACAAGGAAGGACAACACCAATAAACATGCCAAAGTGAAACAGGGTGTCTCACAGGGTTCCACCCTAAGACAAAGAGCCACGGGCAGCTAAGGGATGTTGAGAGCTGAAGAGAAAGTCTTTCCCAGGGAACAGTCCCCTAAATAGTGACCCAACGCCTGATATCATATGCATACAAGTAAAATTATATCAACTGAGCAGACTGTATTAATGCATATAAATACACACACATAAGCACATGGGCAAATAAATAAGTGCAAAAATTTTAAAAAAGAAGTAACATTATCTTTACCAATTTTATATCCAGTAAAAAGGCAAGGATGGGCTGGGAGGAGGAACAAAGGAAGATTTGGAGGGAAGAAAGGGAAAGGGGAGATGAAATTATATTTTAATTTTAAAAATGAAATAAAATTTATGTACAACTTTACACTCTGTGATGGTTCATATCTGTTGCCAACTAGACTGGATCTGTGATACCTAACAGCCATGTTCTAGGTGGGTATACCCCCTGGAAAGATTGCCTGAAGGGCAAAGTCCCACCCCAGGAGTGGGCAGCGCCCTCTGATGGCAGGTTGGATATGAAGCAAGCCCAGGGAGAGGCGTCGTATTTTTCACCTGCCTACCTTGGCTCCCTGCTGGTGAGTCATTTACTGTGTCCCTGCTTTGGTAACAGCTTCTTTGACCTTTCAACATGGACTAAAGACCAGTGCTCTCCAGGAAGCAGCCAGATTGCCAGCATGAGATTGGTGCTGCTGAGACAGCCAGCCTCCTGCACTGAGCAGCTTCCAGATTCAGCCTTTGCAGCATGAAGAAGGTCATTGTTGGACTTTCCAGCTCGTACCATATATCAATCATATCTGTAATGCATATCCGTTCTATCTTTTTGTTTCTCTAGAAAATGCTGACTATTACACACACCTCTCTCTTCTTTTCCAAATCCAGTTTTCTACAGAAGGCATTCTTAATTAATTAATTAAGTTAGTTGGTTTTGTTTAGTTTATGTGTATGGGTGCTCTGTTTGCCTTCCTGTCTAGGCACTCTGTGGATGCTGGGAATTGAACCTGGGTCCTCTGGGAGAGCAGCCAGTGCTCTCATCACTGAGCCATCTCTCCAGCCCTGTGTAGCAGGCTTTCTTAAGAACTGCATTAAGTTTCCCCTTGAGTTTACAATCTCAGTGGACTACACAGGGTTCTCAGGTTAGGAGGACCAAGCACATTTTAGAAGGAGTAAACACTAAGGATCCTAGTAGAATGTTTATTACATATTAAATGCAGTCATACATGGGTCAAGTTAACCACAGAAGTGCTTGCACCCATGGGACCAAAGCAAAATTCAATTGAGCTGGCTCTCTAGGGCACAAGAGATCACCCTAGAGAATTTGTAGATGGAAAGGTCCTTGGAAATGATTGAGAAGGAAGGAAACTACAAAGGTGCATTTTGCTGGGGATCAGAATGCTGCAGCACGACTGTGAAGTAAGGTAGGGGGAAGCTGTCAATCAAGCCCCAATCCCTGACCGCTGCAAACTGTTCCCTCTTCTTGAGTGAAAGTGAAATCTGTCATTTCTCAGATGCAGAGCTAAGATTATCTCTTGTCCTTTCTTCAACACACCTGGTGTAGGGCCACAGCTCATTAAGTGCTGGCGGATGCTGACAGGACAATGCTGGAGCCACCCCCCGCCTTTCCTCATTGCTTCTTCCTCATCTTCCTTCTGCCTCCATCCCTCCATACTTATCTGTGATCTCCAGTCCCTTTGCAAAAACAGGGTTTCTGGTTAGTGGAAGCCTAGCCGAATACTTCCCATGGCGCCTTTCTATTGGACATGAAATTAGTAAGGATAATGCTACTTCACTTTAAAACATTCTAATTACATTTACAAATCTGTCTTATATGTGTGTTTGTGTGTGTGGATATGCATGTGTGCCATGATGCATACTCAGAAGTTAGAAGACAAATTGGGTAAACAGGGTCTCCCCATCTACCATGTAGAGTCTTAAAGACCAATCCCAGGTCTTAAGGCTTGGTGGCAGTGTCCCAAGCTGAGGAGCCATCTTACCAGCCAGACCAATGCTATTTCTACATCCTCAACACCCTTCTACCATGGTCAGGCAGAGGTGATTCTCAATACCCAAATGTCAAAAGATTCATTTGGCTAATAAAGCATATGAAATTGCAAATATTTAACCAATTTTTGTCTATAATGTCTTTCATGAAGTTTGTTCCATATCCTTAAGCCTGACACTGTACAAAAGAAGCCGTGTAACCTTCGCTCTTGGTCTATTTGTCTGGGGTAAGACAGACATACTCCTCCAAGAAAAAGCTCATGGATGAGCTGTTATGCAATCCAATGCAAAATAAAAACATGGTATTTCACAATTCACTGCTTCTCCAACTTTATTTGTCTTATATGG
Organism: Ondatra zibethicus; assembly: GCA_004026605.1. Classification (NCBI taxonomy): domain Eukaryota; kingdom Metazoa; phylum Chordata; class Mammalia; order Rodentia; family Cricetidae; genus Ondatra; species Ondatra zibethicus. The sequence continues at coordinate 26,225 of PVIU01020412.1, forward strand.
TTTTATTTCTATGAAATTGTTTGTTTATTCTGACTCCAGCGGCCCAGTGCTTCAGCAAGAACACACAGGGACACAAAGGATAACACAGTTCTTAGCTGTGTGCTCATGTAATCCTTTAAAAAATTCCTTTGAATATCCTAAATTTCAATAGATGTTACTTTTCATGATGAAAAAGATTCTTGACTCCTTTGATGTCAACACGTAGTGACTGCTAATAAATAAAGGCTTATAAGTTGGATTAATAAAATTCATCTTGTATACATAACTACATCTGTTTCTTTCAAAGCAGAGGTAGCCTCTTCTAAATGCCAAAGCAAATTCATCTTAGATAAGGTCCAAAGAGCAAATTCTCGAAAGCTGCTTAGAAATCATAGAACTCTTCAACTGAAAATGGTTATAAGCTATTTAATTAAGGCATGTAATATATCACTGGTGATGCTAATAAAAATTTTGTGTCTTAACCAAACCTACTTCCATAACTACTAAGTGAAAAACAGGGTCATGCCAAAGCAGCAATGACTACCTCACAAAGTGCCCATAGATGCAACATTGAAGTACTAGAAGACCAATATTACACAGAGAGATCCTGCCTTCCTCTGTATGGGGATTTTGGTTTGTGGTTTCTGCTTTGTTTTGTTTTAACTTTTTGCAGAACTTCATTGGAATTGTTTGGGAACTGAGTCACTTTCTGCCAATCTAATCTGACACTCAGTTTCCCCAAAATACAAATAGCCATATTGGGCTCTTATTGTCAGACAAGAGATATGGGAATGCTAGGTAGAGACAAGATGGTTAAGTTTCATAGCTCAGCTAAGATCCATAGAGGAGCAAGAACAGGATGTGTGTTCACAAACACGTGAAAAGGGGCCTCTAGTCAGGATCAGCACCATTCAGATCCCTAGGTGAGAAGCAGCTACACAGCCCTTGCTTTATTACTGGACATTGTGTAAGGAAGGTGTTCCTTGTTTGTTTCTGTGGATGCTCTGAGATCCCTGGAATTTCGTGGATTTGAGATGCATAACCTGGTAGTCTTGGCAAGCTTTCTACACTCAAATTGTAGTAAATCCATCCAAACCAGGGTATAGCTCATACGCAACCTGAAAGTCCTGGGAACTTGGGGACTCCATCCATATCGGACTTCCAGGTTCAGGATCAGTTATCACTCATGGATGGGTGGTTAGGATTGGTGTTTGTGGATGCAAAAGAACTTAATTTAACACCATGGCTCAAGTTTTGAACTTCATTCTTGACCTGATCTATTGAGTTAAAATATTTGGTAGTCCTGAGAAAGAAACGTACTTATAAAAGAAGCCGTTGATGATACCAATTAATTTTTTTGTCACCAAGATAGAAGTTAAACTTCCAATTTCTCTTCACTGTGGATTAAAATTAAGAAATTGACACTAGTTTTCATGGTACCTAAAGGTTCCATGGAAGCTACCAAAAGAGGGAAGCAAACAATAGTCCTGCCCATCTGTGATACTTCAAAGACCAGCACGGCATGACAATCTATGTGTGTTTGTGGCTTGGTGTTTTTATCACACAAATTAAACCTAATCTTTAAATGATGCTATTATTACATCATCAATGTAGGAGTGTTCCTTGGACCTTCTCTAAGAAATTACTGAAAGCATTCTTAGTGGAAGTGACTGTATTATTTGTCTGCTCATTAGTGGGAAATTTTCATCTTCTCTCTAGAGAACACATGGTGCTGGTCTCTTGCACTCTAAGCTGATCTCCACTCCCCCCTAGTGGCCACTTTGTCACAGTCGGCTTTACTCTGCAGAATCAGAGTAAATTCAATTTTCTTTAAATTATTTAAATATTTGCTCATAAAAAAAGCCAAAATAGAGCCTAGAGTGGGAATATATGGCTGTAATCCTGCACTCGGGAGATTGAAGTAGAAGGAGCCTTGAGTTCAAGGTAGCATGGATTCATAATAAGATCCTGACACAGGAAAAAAAATGTATCTCTATGCAGTACTTAATGTCTTTAAATATGGCACTTAGTTATTAATTTATTTCTTATTATATTCATTATTCTGAATTGGTATTTTGTAGCGATTTCCAAACTTATCAGCATTCCACTGGACATAGAATTTTTGAGAGTATTAAAACTTCCTCTACATGTGTGTTTCTCCATTTCCTGCCTTTCATTAGATTTTTCACTGTTCATTCACTTCCCCCCTCAAGAAACATGTTTTGATTTCTCTACGTTATCAACTTTTAGAAGTTAATTTCCTCCTTTCCTAGCCCAGTGATACTTATGATATCAGTTTAAATAAATGTCTATATTTAGATAGAGGACAGCTAAAGATAACATCAAATAGTATCAAGTATTTTACTCTATTCTCACTTCTAAGTGTTTAGAGTCTTCAATACATTAGGGCTTCCACGCTTCTATTCTTTACTCTCAAGAGCAATTTCCTGTCTAAAAGGAAAGCTCACACAGAAGTGGACACCCAGGGAAATTAGGATATTATTTACAAAGTATATCTCAGTCCTTCACACAGGATGCTGTAGGAACCCAGATCAGGGTTCTACTGCCAAGCTGGGACCACAGGCATTTGAACTGTGTACTACTTAAGCTCGCTGTGAAGGAGTGGATAGGACAAAGGGCAGAGAAGATGGCTTACTCAGTTAAGTGACTTATTTGAAAGAATGAGGACATGGCTAAAGATTCATAGCATCCATATAAAATCTGGATGTGGCCCCATGAAGCCGTAACTTCGGCAATGTGGGACAGAGACAGACAGACGCTGGGTCTCTGACCAGCCAGTCTAGTGAAACAGGCCAACACCATATTTGGCGATAGGCTTGGAATGGCGTGTTTTCCAGAAGGAATAGTAGAGAGGGTGGCAGGCTTGCATACTCCTTTGGAGGAGTCATACACAAGGGCTATTAACTTGCATAGACTCAGTGCTTACCATAATTCTGGGAATCGGTTACAAATGGTTGAACATATACCCAAATTCATTTAAAGACACATTCATCCCCAGACACCATCCACTGACCTAAAGGAAGCCACCAGCATCCCTGCTTCTTTTTAGGAGTCTTTCTCTTATTTGTTTGCTTGTCTTATTACTTTGAGACAGGGTTACCAGTACGGAGTCCATACAAGCTTTGGTGGAACTTGCGGTGATCCCACTGCATCTGCCTCTTGAGTACCAACAAGTGATATTAAAAGCTGCTTACTCCGGTCAAAAGTAGGCCAAAGGCAAGGATTTCCATTTGTTCATTTGGTTTGGTTTATAACAGCCCTTCAATAAGATTTGAACGCGCAGTCTCGTTCATGCTAGAAAAGCACTACCTCTGACTCAAAGGACACATCCAGACAGTAGAGGGCTCACTCCTACCTTTAGGCAGTTTGCCTGAGCTAGCCCTCCTAACAGCTGCCTCGCGTGCCTTAGAGCCACCTAGAGCTTTTCAGAAAGCCAAAGAAAACAGGAACTGTGTCTCACGGTGCCCCCTACTGCAGTAGAGAAAGGTCTGACCGCTCATCTCCAGATCACATTCACACTTTCGAAGCAGATGCTATGTGTAAGCTTTCTGGAAATTATGTTTTGCATGAATCACTCTCTGGTGAAAGAAGAACTACCACGAGGCTATAGATATTTGTTTCTGTTTTTGTGTCCTAAAGAGAAATGATGACTTCAGGTTCATCACAAATCTATTTTCACGTGGCATCCTGACCAACATGATCCTTTTAGCTGCAGCACTTCTGCCATCTGCTGGTCTTTTTTAAAATGGCAGTTTTCCAGCAATTGTTATTGGTTGGTCTGTTGTCCTTTGCCTTCTTAGCAGGATTCTGGCACTGCCCTATGGGATTTATAGACCACTAATTGTCTCTACTTCACTCATATGGAAAACTATAGGACCGCTTTTCATCAAATGGCTGGCCAGGTAATCAAAATATAAAGGAACCAATTATATTAGTTGTTTGGAAAACACACACACACACTCACACACAAGTATGCATGCACCCCAGTGCACCCACAGGAGCTAGGGCATGACAAAGAGAAGAGAAGGCTTGGTGAGGCCGCCAGGCATGTTCCTTGAACATAAAGAACACAGTCTGGATTATATAAACTTCCCATACATGTGGGTTTCTCAAGCAGTTGTTGCCAAGGTAAAGAGGCAACTACAAAGAAATTGCCTTTCTTCATCTCTTCTCTCTGCTAGAGAAGATACGAGGCTGCCAAGGCAAGGCAGTGCTACAAATGCCGATAAGTGGGTCTTGTGTGATTGACACCAAGCAGCTGGGCAGGAAGGGCATTAGCTGCCCCCAGTTATACCCGCAAAGTCAATGAAGAGACTGGAGAAACGGTTTTGAAATTTAAGTGGCATATTCAGACTCCAGAGTCTTCAGAGGCTAAATGACTGCTGCATAACAATGCCCAGATATGCCTGGGAAGGTAAGCCTGGGAAGACAAGCCTGGGAAGGCAAGCCTGGGAAGGTAAGCCTGGGAAGGTGTAAGTACCCAGCTTGACTATAAAGAGCAAACCTATGCAGGGTCCAGGTGTGACAGGTAGGTTCCTTACTTAATCTCTAGAGCAGTGGTTCTCTACTTTCCTAAAGCAACCCTTTACTACAGTTCCTTGTGTTATGGTGACTCTCCAACCACAAAATTATTATTTCATAGCTGTAACTTGGCTATTGTTATATTATAAAACTTTGAAGGGATTTTTTTCCATTGTAGTGAAAGACCCTCAGAGTGGTCTTGTCACCGAGGAGCCCCCAGACTCAATAACCAGGCCATCAGATGCAAAAGCACGAGATTTAATTCCATGGTTGGGCAAGTGGGTGCCCAGCTTCGGGATAGCTAAGCACCCCGAGTATCCATGCAAGCAAGTTTTTATAGACAAAATCACAAGTTTTACATAAATTATAATATGGGGTAAGGGTACAATTGGGATTGGTCTAGATATTCAAACCAGAGTTCAACCCAGAACAAAATTAGCATAGTTCAGCCTATTCCCAGAAAAACCTTGAATACTGACATCCTGCCTGTTCCATCGTGACTCAGTTTACAGTCTGGTAATCATTTATTATGACTGGTTCTGATAATCATCTGTTTAGAAGAATGTGACCGGTTCTGATAATTGCTAGCCTTCTTGCCCTGTGGAGAGGGGAGCGGGGAGGAAGAATCTGCTGGAGTGCAACGGTCAAAACTGGTTTATCATGCTTTGTAGTTTTTCATCCAGTTCGTTATGAAAAATTGGTTAGGGTCTTTCAGTAGGCAGCAAGCTAATTAAGATGGAGTAGTAGTCTCACAAGTCATTTGAAATCCTAATATAACAAAAGCAAACCACAGTTGCTGGGCCTCTGAAAGACATCACCAATTTTTTTTTCCAACCGAAGTAGGCTAATTTTTATTCCTTCCATTTCATGTAAAATAATGTCAAAAGCTGCTTCAAATTCTATGCTACTGTACAGAAGAACGTATAAGAAATGTGTGGTCACTGACCACTTTCACTGGCCCCAGCTCAGTCTTCACTGTTGCTGGGGTCCAGCCTTGACGGGTTGTACGTTCCAGGCTAGGGGCATGTGGATTATAAATGTTAGTCAGAATAAACAGATATAAAAGAAATACAGAGACATAGGCTAGAGTTGGCAGGGCAACCCAGTGAATACTTAATCTGCCTGTGTTTGTTTCTTAGGATCTTTAAATGCCCCAGTTCAAAAGGGGAAGAAAGGAAAAGACTGGTTTACCATGATTCAAGGAACAAACAAAGTGAGTATCACCTAAATAGCCAAAACATCAAGTAACCATACCCCAGGTCAAGACATCCTGTTAGCCACACCTTAAGTCAAACCTCTTGCCAATAGCCTTGAAGAAGCAAGACTAGGCCTGACCTCTCTGACCTCCAGTCAAGGTGGAACAGATCCACTTCTGTGGGTTCTGACACACGATTTCTGTGCGACTTCTTCAAATTGTCCTGTTTTCAGCTTTTCTTTGGGCAATGATAATCCTAGTAACACTTCCTGTCACCTGAGGGCTGTCCATCACTTGGTTTGTGATGCAGGTCAAGGTAGAGGATCAAGGTAGGAGAGTCTTCTGAGAGTAGTGGGCTCCAATGTCTCCATGAAAAGTTCATGCTGAGATTGAATTCCCATTCAGAGACATTCAGAAGATGGAGTCTTAATCCAACTATGCTATTTGAAGGTGGTGGGGGTTAAGTAAAACCATCAAAATGGAGCCCTAGTCCAATGGGCTATGGCTTTAGGAGAGGGCCCTGTACCACCCTGGAACTCTGCAGCCTTCTCAGTACTAAGGGAAACTGCATCAAATTCAGCTGATGTGAACTTTCCAGCCGCCAGGCCTGTGATTTGAGTAAACCTCGTTTCCTTCCACATTACCCGGCCTGCTACAGAAACATGACAGACACAAGGGGGAAATTGCTAATTTGGAGAAGCCAAATTCTGACAAGGGAGGGTGCAGCAGAGAGAGAGAGAGAGAGAGAGAGAGAGAGAGAGAGAGAGAGAGAGAGAGAACAGCCAGAGGAGAGGGCTCAGGAGTGCTAAGCAGTTCCAATGGTTTAAGCAGACACATTCCCTTTATCCTATCGCAACTTACACAGGGCAATTCCAGCACCAAAGAACAAATCCCAAAGGAATGCGGTCCCAATAGAAAGCACCATCCTCTACTCCAGTGTCTACTTTGCTTGCTGATCTGCTTTAATTTCCTTTAGTAACATTTAATTCCCCTGCAACGTTCTAACTTTTCGGTGGTCTTTGACCCCCTCCCCGCACCATGTCCCATTCTTGCAGTTACTATCTGTGAAGTTCCTTGTGGTTGTCATGGCAACCCCAGTGACTGGTTCTCCCCATTGGACTCGAGCTTCTGTACACAAACTGTCTCTAAAGATGCCCCTGTACTTTCTGGGGCCACCATCTTTCCAGTTCACTAGGAGCAAGCTTCTGGCACACACCAGCATCTAGGTGATTAGCTGATGTCCAGGCTTCTCTTCCGGTTTGCAGTATGGCTTCACGTTGGATGCAGTGTCCTGTACACATGTACTTTAAATGATGGCCTAAGATGTCCTAAGAATTATTAGAGATTTGATGCAATCAAATGTTTGTTGCTTCTATTTAGAGGAAAGACATCTGCCTTTGGTGTTAGTATTCATTTAAGAGGTGGGGCTTGCTGAGGCTAGACAGAGTTTACTCTGCTCAGAACTGTTACGGGGAGGCACACACTCTGTTCCATGGTGCAAAGATGAACCTCTGGGTGTACGTTAATTCATAACCCCTGGGGTCAGACTTCTTTGGTTGGCATTGTGGAATCACACCAGCTATATAGTCTTGCGCAAGCTGCTCAGCTTCACGAGTTCTAACCTTCCCTTCTGTAGCATGGGTAAAATAGTCTCTTCTGAAGGGAAAGAGTGAAGTCCTTAGGAAGGGAAGATCCGAGTGAAAGTCATTGATTGACATGAACCAGCCATGTCAAGGACTAAGGTCTCAGACCCACGGGAAATTAGCAAAGCAGTTCCTCTGTCAGGCTTGGAAAGGCAAAAAGCCAAAGTGCTCCTTTGGGCCATGCAAAAGAATTTACAAATGATTGAATAGTGTTTCCAAAAGCTAGCTAGTTAGTGCGCCTTCCCCCTCCTAAATGTTTACAGTCTGAAATCACTTTCTTTCAGACACCTCCCATCAAGACTCTGTGTGTGTTTTGTTTTTTTTTTTTTGTTTTTGTTTTTGTTTTTTTTCCATACATTGTTTTGTTTTATTTTTTCCATTCAAGAACATAATTAAAGAAATAAAATTTTTACCTTTCTTCCCCTTCTCCCGGTCCCCTCCCACTACCCCCCCACCCCTCCTCCCTCCCCCTTCTTCCTTGAAAGAGGGCATGGTGCCCTGCCCTGTTGGAAGTCCAAGGCCCACCCCATCCCTCCCGGCCTAGGAAGG
>PVIU01020413.1:0-14152 GCA_004026605.1 Ondatra zibethicus
GGGTAGGGGTGCAGTGTCCTGTGGAGCTAAGAGGCCAGGGGGGATCTTACCACCATGGGGGCACAGCCCTACAATTGTGAGCCACCTCTGATCTCAGCACAGGAAGAGAGAGTGCTGGGTTAAGAAAGCCCCACCAAGGAAAGGGTGATCTTGTGGGAGGGAGGGAGGATTCAGGGTCCTGTGGAACCAAGAAGACTGCCTGGACCTTACCAGTGTGCGCCACCGATCTCAGCACAGGAAGAGAGAGTGCTGGGGTACCAAAGCCCCACCGAGGAAAGGGCGATCTTGCAGGGGGGGTAGGAGTGCAGTGTCCTGTGGAGCAAAAAGGCCCGCGGGGATCTTACCACCAGGTTTGCACCACCTTACCAGTGTGAGCCGCCTCCGATCTCAGCGCAGGAAGAGAGAGTGCTGGTGTACCAAAGTGAAGTTTTTAAAAGTACTTAAAGTGCTACCTGCCAAGGCTTTGGAGGTGTCAATGAGGCTTAGAGAGTCTCTCATAGAGTCAGGGCTGGGACCAAATGTAGTCTATGACCATGGCAGATGGACGCAAGGGTGTGTGACTAAGGCATCCACTAACCAAGATCAAGCAAGGCATCTAGAAGGACAAAGAAGGATTCTGATGAGGCTAATGGAGGTCTCTGATCCAAGCTCTAACAAACTGTGGTCTGAGGTGAGGGGTCTGTAGGAGTTCACTCCTACAAGGTCAGATAGGCTTCCTGGATCCTTGAGGCCAAAGAAACATCAGAAGTAACAGAAGACAGGATAGAATTGGGAGGTTTGTCTGTCATGCCAAAGCAGCCAAACAGCCTTGAGTTTATTTCAGAACTTGCTTATATACAAAAGCAGAACAAAGCACAGCACAGATGGTCAGTCAATATCTAACCACAAGAACAGTCCTGTCCTTGAGTGAGCAGCCTGCTCTCCAACACGTGCTTGATGTTCTTGAGGTTTGTCGTCAGCAGTATGCTGTCTACTCGATAGAGTGTTCTTTTCTCATGGACTAAATCAGAAGTCTCTCATAGCCCTCAGGGTTATAAGAAAAAGTAGAGCAGGTAAAACTGAAGTCAAATGACTTCTTTAAGTCAGGACTCCAGATGAAAATTGAGTCAAACGTGGGCTCCCACAATTCCCCCCTTTTTATTGTATTTTAAGGACCTCTCAGAGCTCCTCAGAAGACTGCGTCTGCCTTGGGGGTTCCTTACTGCACCCTAGTCTTACCCATCATGGGAAAATGAACCTTAGAGATCCATCTCCTATCTTAGGTTGAAAAGAGGCAAAAAAAAAAATCTCACCCATCTCTGACTGCAAGTCTCTGGTGTCAAGGTTTTAGGGAAGTGTGTGGAGTTTTACTCCGTCAAGTTCTGATCCCACTTTCCACAGTGAGTTCATAATCAGCTTGAGAACTACAGGCAAGCAAATTATGCCCCAAAGAACACAAGCTCCAACAACTGTAGTACTACTAAGAAGTGAAGTAAATGCTGACCATGATGGAACAGCCTTTTTAAATTGTTCCAGAATATCTTCAACTTCTTTTGATGCATCAAAATCCATTTTAGCATTTTTCAATTCCAAAATCTCTTGAAGTAATTTACCCAAATCTAAAGATTCATTAGAATCATGCCAGATTCCCCCACAAAGTGCTTTAACTCTTTCCCACCTAATAACACTTTCATTATACATAAAAGATGGAACACAAATCCATTCATAGTTAGCATGAAATTTCAACTAGTCTCTAGATTTTAAGCTTTGTAACTTATCCCTAAAGATTGTACCACATCATACAAGGCATTCAATTTCTGTTCCATTTTTACATCTATATCTTCTTGTGTCTCCAGTGTCATAGAAACATTCTTAGACAACTGATGAACAAGTCCAGTATTTTGAATAGACTGAGACAAAGCCACTGAAGCAACCACAGCAGTAGTCAGCATAACAACAGGAGCAGAAATTCCTGCTATAACTAATCCAACAGCACATTTCTATCTACCTAAAGCTTTCTTAATTTCTTCAGTTACTTGTAACTCTTTGTCATCAAACCATGGATCATTTACATGTACAGGCAATATTACAAAAAAAGGTTATTTTAACACCAATACATGGGTATGATCATCCACTTGATAAACAATTAGTCAAACTACAATCAGGGCATGATATATTAAACACAATACCATTCATGGAGATTTTTTATCTGAGCCACTAAAAGAACAGAAGGCATTTTGACAAGAACCAAAATAGTTTCTTTCAGGAGGCAAACGGGTTTTGAAGAACTGGATTGTCCTGCCACTTTTCCCATGGCAGCAGCAAGTTTCCAAATATAAGTCTGTGGAAATTTTGAACTGGAATACCAAATTCCAGCTGGCAGTCCTTGATCCCAAGATTATGCTGTCATTTGGAGCAGGTTGTTATCAGCAACTGATGCTTGGATGCGTTTGTCAGCCACGTGGAAGCCTGGTGAAACAGATACAACCTGGGAATGGAAGTTAAATTTATGGACTCATTTGAAACTTGTAGACTCATATTCTCAATAATTAAGGAAGGGGAAGAGTCCCAAGACCAGGAGAGAGAAAAAAATATCGTAATCATTTTGACTTGTGAGAAGTGGATTCAAGGTATATAATTTTCTAAATTTTCCAAAGTTTGTATGAATCTCCATTTTATAAAAGGACATTGAAGTTTCAGCTATATTAGCATTATTATCTTTACTGAAATCCATATTGTAGAAAAAGAAGGTAACAGGTGTCTGTAAAACAGCAGGAGAAGACTCAAATCCTTGAGTCCTAACAAAAACTATGATTTGGATTAAACAGTATATAAGCCTATATTCAGAAGACAACCAAAAGAAATTCAAAATCGTGAGCTTGTGACCCAAACAGTAAGCAACGATTGCTTTCTTAGCTTGTTAGATCTCCATTAATGTTAAATATGAACTTTTGAAATCCTAGTATAATAATATTATGAAAGGGGAAAGAAATATTGTAAATTTCTATATACATCTTAAGCCATTATTTCTTATAAATTTTATTTATATTTTTAGAATATCCTCTCAGACCCATATAATCTCCAAGCTTTTATGCCTTCAAATCCTTAAAACCTGCATTGATGTTCTCAGTTTTTTATTTTTTTGACCCTCAGAATTAATATAGACTCATAACATAAGCATTTTGTCCTATGACTGACCATCATAGGAGCAGTTAGGCTGCCGTTTTCATTTACTGACCATACATGTGATGTTGAAGTTTTAAGAACATGTTTGGACTTCTCTATGGAAGTCTGAATAGCTAAGAGCCTTAGCCTTGTTATTTTATAGGAGGCCGATCATATAGACCCCTATAACTCAGAGGGTTGCACTATGATGTTTAATCATTAACTTGTATTTAGGACCTCAGTCTTCCTTTCACCTTTAAAAAACATGATCGCATAATGAACATAACTATTCTGCAGTGAAGAATCACCAGCCTTATTAATGGAGAAAATCAATCAGAATTAGCATAACATGGTTAAATATTCAACATTTTTTATAGTTTCTCTATAAACTCAGCATTGTACATAGACGAATTTTTTTTGTCATTTCTGTCTCTTGTTTGCCTCCTTGTCCTTCAGACAAAATGCAAATCTCCATCAATGTCTCCTCTTGTGATTTCTTACAGCAGTCCAGAACATTGCATAGATACATTTCAAACAAGCGTCAAAATATATAATATATATGTATGTATCACAATAAGAATAATTTAATTTTGCATTAACATATAAAAACCTGTGCTAATGTGAAACGTTTGAAACTAACAGCAGTTTTCTTTATCTTAATCAATAATAAATTGTACCCGATTTCCTTTAAAGATGATAAGTATAAAAAAATGATAAGTATTTGTAACCCATTAGATCTAAGTGATTTAAACCTGTATATTTTTCTTTTCCTGTGAAAACAAAAGTATAATTTTCCCCAAACATAATGCATCTTTAACTTTTACTTTAAAGTCAACGCTTTCCAAAGTACATAGGCTGGTACAACTCAACATTTTTTCAAGCAGTATCAGGACAGAGAAGGGTTAAGACGAGAAACCCCTGGCCTGCAGAAGAGACCTTGGGTGCTGTCATGGTGAAGAAGAGCTTGGCTTAGGAAAGAAAAGAGGGGGAGCCGCACTGGTGGGCACAGAGTGTCCTTGACTACCAGTATTCCTGAAAAAAAAAATTTGTTAACTTCTCCGGCCACAGTCAAAAGATTCTCTGTTTCACATCCGTGCAGTTTTTCAACTGCAAGCAGTCAATTCTCTGCTGCCCGGTACACATGCGCTTGTCTCCATGTAGTATCTCTGCCCACCTGAGCATGCGCACGCACACCCTGCACTCTGCAGGAGCTGCTGGCTGGCTGTGGGCCAGAGAAAAACGAAGGGAGGTGGCCAGTGCCATGCCTCTTCTTAGAGAAGTTTTTCTTTCGGGACCCAAAGTCCTGGAACTGATCCAATAAAAACGTACAGGAGGCTAGAAGCAGAGGCTGCCTGCCTCATCTCTTCCAGGATAACAAAGGTCAATAAACAAAAACGGACAGTAAAGACAGACAAACAGGTACCGGTACCATTTAAAAATTTCAGAGATGTGATCACATAAAACAGCAACATAGTAACAGTCAAAACACAGACCAAAACAAAGCGCTCATTCATTCACACACACCTTTTTAAATCTCTAGATTCATACTCCCTTCTGCAGGGAACCAGGGGCACACATCCTTTATACATTTCAAAAACTGAAGCAATTGCTGTTGTCCTTCCTTAGTACCCCTAACCTTTAAAGTATCTATAAGTAAATGTACAAGCAGCTGTTTGTTGTTCTCTTGGCCCATATTTACTTTTTTTTACACTTATGTACAAGTTACTTCTTAAGTTACAACTACTTATTTTACAATTATACTTGAGTTACTCCTTCCTTGCTTTTCACGTTGTGCAGCTAACCCCTTTTTTGCATTTATACCTCGCGACTGCTGAGATTTTTGCATGTACACCGCACGACTGCTCATAACTTCCGGGATATAGTTACTGGACCTCCGAGTGCCCTTGCAATCTGTGGTGTCCCTTCGAAGACACCCCTCCCCAGAAGGCGGCCCAGCTGGGCACCACCCAGGAGGGGGCTCCTACAGGGGTCTGAGTTGAAAGGAGGAGGAGAGTGGAGCCAGGAACAAAGGCAGTCACAGACAAAAAGCAGAGAAGACCTCAACCATAGCCTGAAGCTTTTTTGTAGGGGACAGCGGGTTCCCCAAGGAAGATCCAGGGCCATTTTCCAAGAAAGGTAGAACTGTGGCCACAATTAAGGCCAAAGTGAATCTACAATGGAGTCAAAGGATTGTCTCCAACAAGTATAGAAGGAAGGCTTGGATGAGAGCCAAAAGCATCCTCTGATTAGGTACTAGAGATGATCTGACCAGACATGAGTGAGGCCCCACTCACAGCAGAAGACAGTCTCTGATGGAGGCTCTTAAGGGGGCCTAGAGCTCTCTTCTACCAGGCCAAAAGGGGTCTTCAAAGAGTTTGAGAGAGGCGTCAGTGGAGCTGAGAATAGTCTCTAACTGCCGTAATGGGAGCATGAGAAGAGACTAAGACATCCTGTGACTAAGGATAGGAAAAACATTGATCAGTGACCTGGGTAGTTTCTAACATTTCACAAACACAATCAACTACCAGACACAAGGGAAGCTTGAACAAAGGTCAAATGTTTCTCTACCCAGGTTCCTTGAAGTCTCTGATTAGAGCCTAGAGGTAGTTTCTCCCAAGGACTGTCACCAGCAGAACAGAGAGAAACCAGGAATAGGGCCAACTTCCCCAGAGAAGTCAGAGGAAAGTCTCTGGATAGTGCAGAGTGAAGGATCCAAGGAAGCTATGGGAAGTTTCTAACCGTGGGTCAAGGACAATCTTCAACCAGAATCTGACCTACAGAGATCTCCGACTGGGCAAAGGGAGGCTGCTATGAGGTTTCAAGGCATTCCTGGTCATGGCAGAGGGACGCTTCAACCAGGACCAATGGAGGGCAATGTCTCATGAGGGCATATGGAAGTTTGGGGAATACTCAAAGGCAGTTTCTGTTTAGTACCCAGGGAAGCTTAAAACAGTACCTTCATAAGGAAACTCCTCTCAGTAGAAGATGGTCTTAGAACAAAGTTAAGGACAGCTTTAATGAAGGCCTACAACTTTTTCTGATGAAGGCTGAGGAAAGGATTCAAAGGGCTGAAGGGAGAGACGTTCTAACTGCCAAAGGTGCTTGGGTGATCTCTAAAACTGTCAAAAGGGCACTGTGAAGAGGAACCAAGTTACTCTCTGACCAGGGCCAAGGGAGGCTTCTACCAGGGACAAAGCTTAGCTGTGCCTTAGCTCAGGGTGTTCTTCCACCAAAGCCACGGAAATGTGGTGCCAAATCCTAGGGCAGTCTAAAGGGAAGTCAGAGGAAGTCTGAGACCAGGAACCAAGGCAGTCTCTGAACAGAGATGAGGGAGGCTTCAATCCATGCTTGGGGAGGTCTTTTTGTGGGTCGAGAGCAGTCTCACTAAACAAGGCTGAGGAAAGCTGCAACTAGGGTAAAGGGGGTCTCCCATGAGGGCAGAGGAAGACCGAGATGGTTGCCATATTTGACCTGTTAACAGGATCTACAGAAACTCCCAACAGAGCAGAGGAGAAACTCTCATAAAGTTCAAGGGGGCTCTTAAGAGGATTGAGGCTCCTCTAAGAGTAGAGCTGAGAAAAGATGTAATGTAGTTGAGGGACATGTCTGATGGTGGCTCCAGGGGAAATATTCAAGCATGGCACAGGTAAGGGAACTTAAAATCTCCACCTAGAAGACCAGAAGCTGCTGTGAGTGACACAGGAGGTCTGTGACTATGGCTTGGGAAGCAATCACCAGGGCCCAGGAAGTGTTGACAAGATCCAAAGATGTTCTCCCATGAGGGTAGAAGGCCATTTCTTTTCAGGCCACAGGGAGACTCCAGGCAGACCAGAGGGAAAATTCTGACCAAGGTAAAGGTAAGCTCTTTCAACTAATATTCTCTCACCAGGACTGCGGGAGGCTTCACTGACTTAATAAGGGAGGGAGGTTCAGAAGGGGATGGGTACAGGACCGAAGGTAGTGTCTGAAGACAGAAGAATAAGGCTGTGAGGAGTCACCAGAGAATGTTTGAATGGGGCCTAGGGAAGCTTATACCAGGATAAAAGGAGGACTCTGAGAGGGACTGGGAACATTGTCTGATCAAAGCTGAAAAACTATTATAAGACCTACAGGCATCAGATAATTGCATAGGAATAAGAGTTAAGGAACTCAAGTATCTCTGACAAGGGTCCTGAAGGGGGCAGAAGGCAGCCTGTTACCAGGGAAAGAGAGGCACTACATATGAACCGAAGACTAGAGAAAGGTCTAGAACCAGAGACAACTGGGCAGAAATGACTGTCACCAAAGCAGAAGGTTATATCTGAGCAGAGCAAAGAAGTTCCAAGCAGGACAGAGGGCGGACTGAAGGGGGACAAGGGAGGGTCTTAAGTGGGCATAGGATAGTTTTCCACCAGGCCTAAGTGAAGAGGTTTCAAAGGGAGTTAGAAGGGTTCCAGTGGGATAGGGCCCACTCTCTGACTAGGGTAGAGAGAGGGTGTGAGAAGGGAACAGAACATTCTCTGACTGGAGCTATAAAGTCTTTGAGAAGGACTGTGGTAGTCTCCAATGGGGGTAGGGGGCAGTTACCCACCAGGGAGGAGGGATCCTGAGATAAGAGAACAAGGCATTCTCTGAACAGGGAAAAGGTAGGCCTTAATCAGGGTTGAGGAAGATCCATCCTGGGAGAAGAGGGTTCTCTGATATAGTCTTTAAGTTTATTAGGATAGTTGAAGGCAGGATCTGATCAGGCTCAAGAGAGACCTCTGACAGGAGGGAGGCCAGTCTCTAGAGTAGGAACTGAAGGGCTGCAAAGAGAGGTAAAACTGCCTCAGACAAGATGACAGGGACTCGACAAATGACCTGGAGATTTTCAGACTACGACAGAAAGGTATCTCTACTCATGGTGGAGGGAGTGGTACTCTCAAAAGGACTGAGAAAGATCTCTGACTGTATCACAGAAGCTGTTCCCAGGGACCCAGGATAGGGTGTGACCATGGCCCAGAAAGCTTTGACCAAGGCCAAGGGAAGTATCCATTTGGAACCTACGAGGGCCTCTTAGATGAAGGCATTGGAAGGCATGGATGCAGACAGAAAGTGTTCTCAGATCGGTATTGTAGAAACTTCGTCTTTAGCTTCATCTATGGCCTAGAGAAGGCTCCTGGTGGAGCCAAAGGCAGCTCCAAAATGGGGCTACAGGAGGTTGCTAGAGCTGCAGAAGTTGGCCTTGATGAGGATAGGATGAGGTGTGACTGAGGGAAGTCTAGAGATATTTACAAGCAAGCAAAGAGCAAACTGAACAGGGTCAGTGGAAGGTCGTATGAGGAGCTATAGACCCTGAACTATGGCTTTAGGGAGCTTTCAAGAGCAAAGAGGGCAGCTCTAATTGAGTTGGGCTAGGTCCAAATGCAGTATCCAAAGTGGCTTGGGGGTATAAGTAAGGATTGAGAGTATAACTGTGTGCTGATGTGATGCCAATGTTCTACCAGCACCAAGGACGTCTTTCATAAGGAACAAGGGCACTCTGATTGGGGCCTGGGTCATTCTCGGACCGAATAGGAAACTATGAGCCGTGCTATGGATCTTTAAGATAATGACAGAAAGATATTAGGTCCAGGAACCAAGACACTCCCTTACCACGGTCGTGAGAGGCTTTGGACCATGTCCTGCCGGTCTCCAGGCTCAGGTCTGTCTCTGAATTTAGTGGAGGGAGGCTGAGAATAGGGCTAAGAGGGTTTTCCGATAGGAACCGAACAATGTCTGTGACTGGTGATGAGAGAAGTTGTCACAAGGGTGGAAGTCTGTTTCTGAACAGGAACAAGAGAAGCCATATGCAGGGTGGACGGACTTTGAATTGGGTCAATTGAGGCTCTTCAGTGGGAGTAGTGCAGTCTCCCACAAGAACTGAGAAGAGGTTTCAAGGGGGTTCAGAGAGGAGAATTTGAGACAGCGGCCAGTCTCTAACTTGACTAGAGGTGAGGTGTGAGAAGGGACAAATGGAATCTCTGACCTAGGCCATGGTAATTTATAACCAAAGACTAGGGTGGGTTCTGACAGGGCACGGTGTAGTCCCCCAATGAGGCAGAGGGAACCTGGGACAAGGGGATAAGGCAGTCTGAAAAAAGTAAGGCCTCACTGAGGAAAGCTCTGTCCAGGACTAAGGAAGTTTTCTACCCATAGTTCTTGGAGCATAGTAGGACTACCAAAGGCAGAATCTAGTCAGGGAGAAGAATGGCCTCTGATGGATAGAAGGCTTGTCTCAGTCATTGGCACTGGAGGGCTGCAAGGAATGGAAAGCTGTCTCCGACAAGGTTCTGAGGAGACACCAACCAGAACATAGAGACACTAAGACCAGGGCAGAGAGGGTGTTCTAACTACAGTGATGGGGGTGGGACTTTCAATAGGACCCAGGGCAGTTTCTGACTGGATGGTTGGGGCTATCAGAAGTTGACACAGGACTGAGGTTAACTCTAATGCTGACCAAGGAATTGTTAGTTGGTCAACCTAGAGCAGTTTTAGACTACTGAATATCTGAGACTATCTGAGAACAGGACCCAAGGAAATTCCTTACCTGGGCAGACAAAATCTGCCACTGGTGCACCCAGGAAGTATGTGACCAAGGCCCAGGAACCTGACCAGTGACAAGGGATATGTCCATTTGGAACTTAGGAGCACATTTCTGATGATGTCATAGAAAGGCATGGATGAGGATGGCAATAATCCTCAGACTGGTGTTAAAGGAAGCTTTATCTTTGACTTTTAGCTCCAACTGGGGCCAAAAGAAGTATCCAGAAATGGTCAGAGGAGGTCTGCTACTCATAAAGAAAGTAGCTTTGAAGAGTGTGGAATGAGATGTGTGACTGGGGTCCAGGAGACTATAAGCACAAATAGCAGACTACAAACAGGGTCAAATGAAGGTCTTAAGAGGGGCTAGATCCCTCAGACCAGGCTGTGGGGAACACTTCAAGGGCACAGAGGGGGCACTATATAAAGCATAGTCTCTAGGCTCTGAAGTGGTAGGGGGCCTAGTTAGAGAGTGGAGAATGGGATTTTTGAGAAGGCACAAAGTCCTGCTCAACCAGGGCCAACAGAGGACTCTGATCCGACCTTCTGAGAATTCTCAGCCCGGAGTCCTGGGAAGCAGAGATCAGGGACTATAGATAACACATATAGAAGCAGAGGGATAAAAAGACAAGGAATCAAGGACATCTCTCACCATGGCATGGGAGGCTTTGATCAGAGTAAATAGACCTTCAGGCAGCGTATGAGTGCTGTCTTTGAACAAAGCTGAGGGAGACTGTTAACAGGACTGAGGGCTGTCCAACAGAGGCAGAGCAGTGAGCTCTAGAGCTGGTGACTAGGGGCTTCTGACCAGGGATGGGGATGTTTATCTCTGAGCAGAGCCAAAGGAAGCCCTGAGCAAGTTGTAGGGCAAACTCTAAACAGGGTAACAAGTGATTCTAGAGTGGGCTGACAGAAGACTCCCTCCAGGACTGAGGGATGGGGTCTCCAAGAGGTTAAGAGAGGCTCCAGTGACACAAAAGCCAGACTCTATGCTCCAGTCAAGTTGTACACATTCTCAGACCATGGCTATGAGAGTCCTGTGGAAGGAAGAGGGTTTTCTCTTACAGGAATACAGGAAGGAGGGAACCTTAGATAAGGGAATAAGTTAGCATCTGGACAAGGCTGCTGCGGGAGCTCTTTCCGCTCCTTCAGCCAATAGCCTTTAAGATACCAGCCCACTGGAGCGTGGTCTATTTCATTTTAAAAAGTGGCCTTAGTCCTCCCGCTTGCTCTCTTGCTTCCCGCTCCCGTTCAAACTGCTAGACTCTCTGTAGACTCTCTGTTTCCTGTTTGCTACGAGAGGACTGTGGTGTAGGACGGTGTTTTGTAAGTTTTTCCCCTCCAGTAAATAACCCCTTTTAATCCAAACTGGTGTGGGATTGTTTTGCGGCTTTACAAGGCAAAGAAAGTCCTCCATCAGGGCTGAGGAAGATGCACTAGGGAGTTCTTTGGCTACCGTCACTGGAGCCTATTAGGATGGACAAAGGCAGGAAGCGACCAGAGTCAAGAGAGACTTCTAATGGGACTGGGGTTGGGCTCAGTTATGGGCACTATTGTGCTGCAATTAACAGGAAAGAATTCTCAGAAAAGAGTTTGGGGTGGCTCCCAATTTCTAGCTAAGGTTTAGAGATTCTCACACCATGGCAGGAAGAAATCTCCAACCAAAAGTGGGGCGAGAGCTCTTAAGTGGGCCCAGGGAGTCTCAGACTGGGTGACGAGTGCCTTCAGAGGACATACAGGGCTTTGGGTTGCTCGGAAGGAGCTGGGGAAGTTTTCAGTTGGTGACAAAAAGGAGAATTCAACCCTGGCATTGCTGAGTGTATCTGGGAAGAGGACATAAGGAAATCTTATTCCAGGGCTACTAGGGACCCAGGAGGTAATCAAGGCCGAGGGATGATTGACCAGGGCCAAGGGAAGTGTCCATATGGAGCCTAGGATGGTGTTCTTCATTGAGGACAGATTAAGGCATGGATGAGGACAGATGGCATCCTAAGACTACTGTTGTCTGAAACTTCATCTATGGCATACAGAAGACTATGGCTCGGAACAAATGCATCCTCAGAAAGGGCCTATGTGGGGTCTGCTACTGCTGTAGAAGGTGGCTTTCATGAATGCAGAATGCGGCCATGACCAGCAACAGAAGAAATTATAAACAAGGCAAAGAGCACATTCTGAACATGGTCAATGGAAGCTCTGAGGCCCACAGCTCTTGGAATAGTGCTTTCAGAGGCTTCAAGGGTTTGCAAAGAGAAAGGATCTGAAAGCGTTTGTGATTGGTCCAAGGGCAGATGCTGAGGTAGACAGGGGTGGTTTGGGGATGGGTGGTGTGAGAAGAAAAAAGGGTGCTCTGAGCAGGGCCAGTGGAAGCTTCCAGCAGGCACACAGACTCTGATCTGTGCCTAGGGCATTCCCTGACCCAAACCCTGGGAATCTATTTATGTCATAGGGCCTGTTAGATGAAGGTATAAGGATACAGGGGTCAGGAAACAAGGACATCTCTTACCATGGCCATAGGAGCCTTTGACCAATGTGTCAAAAGGTCTCTATGCAGGGTATGAAGGCTGTTCACAACAGGACTTTGGGAACCTGTACATGAGTATAAGAAAATTCTCTTACATTGCAGAAAATTGTCTGCAATTGATGAGTGGCAAGGCTGCCATCAGAGTGGATGTCCATCTCTGACCGAAGAAAGCCTCAAGCAGGACCCAGATGGAAGACCTTGGGTAGGGTCAGGTGAGGCTCTTAAGTAGGCCCCTGTTTTTGAACCAGGCCTGAATGAGCAGGTTCCAAAGGGTCTCAGAGAGGCTCCAGTGGTCCAAGGCAAGTCTCTCACTAGGCTAGAGTGAGTGTGAGAAGGGACTGATGAATTCTCTGTCCATAGGTGTAGGAGTATTGTACAGATACAAGGATGATCTCCAACAGTGACAAAGGCTACTCTCCCACCAGGACTTAGGGACGCTGGGAGAAGGGAGTGAGGTAGTCCTTAAACATGACAGTGGACAGCCTTCTCTCATAGTAAAGGGAAGCTCCATCCTGGACCAAGGGAGTTCTCTGTCCTTGGCCACAATTTGGATGGTTGAAGCCAGTATCTGATTCAAGGTCAAGACAGACTTCTGATGTGACTGAGGCCACCTAAGATGTGGGCAGTGCAGGACTTGAAAGAACATGAAAGTAGTCTCTGACAAGATTCTAGGAAGAATCAATCTAAAGCCTAGGGCTTGCCACAGCAAGATGCAGAGGTATCTCCTACCATGGTAAGGGGGTTGCATCTCTCAAGAATGCCAAGGGAACTCTTGAACTGCATGGATGGGGCTGTCAGAGGATGTCATAGTGCTTAAGGTGGTTCCAAGTGTCCCCAGGGAGTTATCAATTGGTGAACTAGGAAAGGATGTGGCTCTGACATGGCCAAGGGTATCTGGAAACAGGAGCCAAGGAAAACTCTGATTCAGGCAGACAGAAGCTGCCACCAGAGACCCAGGAGGCATGTCATCGAGACCCAGACACTTTCCACGGGTGTCAAGGACAGTGCTTACCTGGCCTAGGTGGGTGGTCTCTGACAAAGACAGATATGGAAGAGGAGAGCAATTCTTCTCAGACCAGTGTCAGTGAAAGCTTCATCTGTGGCCTAGAGAAGACTCAGAGTAAGGTAAACATCAGTATTAGTGGAAACTTCATGGCCTAGAAAAGGCCTAACTAAAGCCAAAGACAATCTCTAAAAAGGGTCACAGGAGGTCTGTTACTTGTATAGAAGGTAGATTTGATGAGTGAAAAATGAGATATGTGACAGAATACAAGCAAGGCAAGGAGCTAAATTAGAATAGTGCCAAAGGAAGTTCTTAAGAGGACCTAGATTCATGGGCTAGGGCTTGAGAGAAACTTCAAGGGCAAAAAGGAAGAATCTTAAGATATTTGGGACTTAAGACAAATGAAGTGAGATTTATAGGAGTGGTTGGGTGATGGGTATTGTGGGGTACTTGTGACAAAGCAGAGGAGTTCTTTGACCAAGGCCAAGCATGGCTTCTGGCAATGCCAAAGGAGTACCCTGTTCTGGACCCATGGCATTCTCTATCTCAAACCTGGGATACTTTGATCAGAGTCTAGGACTGATAACATGAAAGTGGAGGAACTGGAACCAAAGACAGTCTCCAACGAGGCCTGGGGAAGGGCTGCTACTGGTGCAGAAGGTCACTGTGATGGATGTGGAATGATCTGTGACCAATGATCAGGGAGAATACACAGAAAGCAAAGATTCAACTCTTAACAAGGTCAAAGAAGTTCTTTAGAGGTCCTACAGTTCTTTCACTAGGGATTGAGGAAGACTTCAAAGAGGAAGAATATGTTTGTCTTAGGGCTTGGTCCAAGTGGGAGTAGAAGGACAGTCAGAAGGATGGTATACTCTTACCAAGCCTAAGGGATGCTGCAACTAGGGCCAAAGGAGCACTCTAGTCTGGACCTAATATATTCTCTG
>PVIU01020413.1:14252-34126 GCA_004026605.1 Ondatra zibethicus
TCTCTCTCTCTCTCTCTCTCTCTCTCTCTCTCTCTCTCTCTCTCTCTCTCTCTCTCTCTCTCTCTCCTGTTGATCCACATGATGATAATGGACTAAACCTCTGAACTGTAAGCCATTCCAAACTACATGTTTTCCTTTATAAGAGTTGCTATGGTCAGCACTGGCATGAGTTCCTGGAGCTTAGTTGAAGGAAGAGAAGAGGGATGATATGAACAAGGGGGTTCAAGATCATTATTGGGAGAACCACAGAGGCAGCTGACCTGAGCTGGTGGGAACTCACCGACCCTGGACTGACAACTGGATATCCTTCATGGGACTGAACTAAGCCCTATGAATCTGAGCAATAGTCATGGGACTTGATCTGTTGAGGGAGGCCTGGCAGTGGGACCGGGACTTATCCTGGGTATGTGAACCAGATTTTTGGAGCCCATTCCCTATCATAGATTACCTTGATCAGCCTTGATACAGGGGGGAGGGGCTCAGTCCTGCCTTAACTTGGTATACCAGTCTTTCTTGACTGCCCAAGGAATACCTTACCTCCTCTGAGGTGTGGATGGGAGGTGGGAGGGTGGGTGAGTGAAGAGGAGGGAGGGGAACTGGGACTAGTATGTAAAATTAAAAAAATTCAAATAAAAAAAGAGTTGCCATGGTTGTGGTTTCTCTTCACAGCATCAGAAAGCCGACCTAAGACAGATTCTATGATCAGGGAGGGCCTAGGGCCTGAACTGATGAAGTCATGGGATGCCCAGCACAGGAACCAAGGTCTGTGAAGGACTTTGCGCAGAGTCTGAGTAGGTCTCCAGGCAGGATGAGGTCTGTCTCCCAGGCCTGAGAGTGGCTGTGAATAGGGTCAAGAGGTTCTTGAACGGGACAGAGCAAGGTCTAGGACAGGTGAGTTGGAAGGCTGCCACCAGGGCAGAAGTTTATCTCTGACGAGGGCCAAGGGAAGCCATGTGCAGGGCAGAAGGTAGATACCAAAGAGGCTCAGGGAGGCTCTTAAATGGTTGTAGCAATGTCTCATAAGAAGATTGACTGAGGGGGTTTCAAAGTTGCTCACGGTGGTTCCAGTAAAATAGAGGATAGTCTGATTAAGGTAGTGAGTGTATGAGTAGGGGCCTATGTGTTTTCTTAACAGGAAAATGGGAGCTTTGACCAAGGACTAATGTTGTCTCTGGCAAGAGTACAGGAAAACCACCCACCAGAGAAGAGGGAGGCCTAGACAAGGCAATCTCTGAACAGATCAGAGTAAGCTCTATGCCATGGCTGAGGGAAATCAAGAGAGCTTTCTAGTGGGACTGAGGCTGGTCCCAATGGTGAGCAATGGAAGATTTCAAAAAAGATGAAATCAGTTTCAGACAACATTCCATGGACACTACAACCAGGACCGAGGGACGGTTCACACAAGGGCAGAGAAATATCTCTGAACAGGAACAAGGGAGGCTACAAGAAAGGTTAAGAAGGTTCTCTAACGTGTTCAAGATCTGGGACTGGTGACTATGGAGCCCACCCAACCAGGGCAGAAGTCTCTCTCTGACTGGAGTCAACGGAAGCCCTGAGTAGATCAGATGGTAGGCTTTGAATGGAGTAAAGGGGAGCTTTTAAGTCAGCCTAGAGCATCTCACCAGCCATGACTGAGAAGGGTTCAAAGGGTATTAGAGAGACTCCAAAAGGACAGAGTCTATTCTCTGACATGGTTGGAGTGAGGCTGTGAGAAGGCGCACAAAGACTTCTCTGACCAAGGCCATGGGAGTGCTCAATAAAGAGCTAGGGTGGTCTCCAGTGGGAGCATGAGTCAGTTTGCTACCAGTCAGGAGCAAGAGTGGGAAGGTCAAAGGGTATTCTCTAACTGGGGCTGAGGGTCCTTTCTGACCTGGGCTGAAGAGCTAGTCCACAGCTGAGCAGGGTTTCTGAGATGTGATGTAACTGAGGCTGAGGGAGTTTTTGTTTGTTGGTTGGTTTTTACTGGGACTATAATGTGCTCTGTACAAGGTCAATGGAAGTATTTAATAGTGGGCCAGTGCAGTTTCTAACCAGGGTCAATGGAGCCTCTTACAATGGTCAAGGGAGTACTTAAGAGGGAGTGTAATGTCCCACAATGCTGAGTGAGGCTTTTACAGGACTGAAGGAGGATCTGTATGTTCTTAAGGACATCTCTTAATGGACCAAAGATGGTAGCCTCTAGGGAGGTCAGAAGAATATTTTATTGAGCGCTGAAGGTTGGTTTCAGGCTATGGCTGAGGAGATCTCTGAAGATTCTACAAGAAGAACGTGACTAGGCATCAGGGCTTTCTGTGATCAAGACCAATGGGAGCTTTTATCAGGGCAATGGGAGGTTTTCTAAAAGTATTTATGGAGGTTCCACCAGAGAGGAGCAAAGGAAGGATGGATGAGCAAGGCTTTAACCAGAGCCAAGGGAACTCTTCAATGGAGATAGAGGGAGTCATGGATGAAGACTGAAAACATTCTCTGACAAGGGCCCAGGGAGGCTCTTCTGAGGACGAAGGGAAATGGTGGTCTCTGGCAGGGTCACTGGAGGTTCTTAAATGGGTTTGTTAAGGAAATCCTTCCGCCTGAGCAAAGTAAGGCTCCAGTGTTACTTAGAGAAGTTTCTCACAGGGCCCAGTGGCAAGCTCTGATCATAGCCAGTGTGGTCTCTAACCCGGGCAGAAGGAAGGCTATAAAGAGAGACCAAGCTGTTCTCTGACCAGGGCAAAGTATATCCCCCAAAAGTTTTGTAGGGCAATCTCTGACAAGGGCAGAGGGAGGCTGGGAAAATGATAGAAGACAATTTCTGAAAGGGGCCTGGGGATGCTCCCCTAGTTCAGAGAAGGGGAGTCTCTGACAGTGGCGAGTCTCTGACAGTGGCAATGGGAGTGTTCTTGTGGCAGGGTCAAGAGAGGCTCCAACAGGAGGAAGTCTCCCATGGAAACCTGAGGACAGCCTCCAACCCTAGGAAAGTTTCCAAACAGGATAGCAGAAGGTTGGGATAAGGACTAAAGACTGTTTATAAGCAAAGTAGAGGGTGATCTCCCCCCAGGGTCAAGGGAAGCTCTTCTCTGGGTGAAGCATGGTGTCTGACTAGGAGTGAGGAATGCTCAACTGTAGCTGAGGGAGGCTCAATGAGGTTGGGAGAGGACTCAGAGCAGAGCTTAAGGAAGATTCAGTCAGGGCCAAGGTGGGTCCCACATCATGGCTGAGGACAGTCTCAGAAGGGTGAGAAAGGTATCTTCTGGAATTAAGACAAAGGGAATCTCAGGGAAGGGCCAAAGTCTAGCAGTCTTTGACCAAGATGGAAGGAGGTATACAATGGGGGCCAAGAAGGGTCTTTAGTCTAATAAGGCTTGGACCAGGGTCTCCAACATAGGTCAAAGTTTGCCTCCTACCAGAGCAGAAGGAAGGTTCAACTGAGGCCAAATCTTGTCACTTATGGGTATGAGGTTTGTCTGTCAGGGGCTGACCACAACTAGTAACCATAGTCAGAGCAACTTGCTGAGTAGAGCTAGAAGGCTATTTCTGACTAGGGACAAGAAAGGTTTTTTTATAAGGGTCCATGATAGTTTCACACATGAGCTGAGGGAGGCTCTAATGGGATCCATGATGGTCTCCAGGACGGAAGTCATTCTCTGATGGGTATAGAAGTTTCTGCCAAGGTCTGAAGCCATCTTCTGGCAGGAGTTGAGGAGGACCAAAAGCAGGTGGTCTCTGACTAGAACAAAGAGAGATCTTTAATGGGGGCAAATGAGGGTCTCTAACAATAGTCTAAGGAAGCTTGTATCACGACAGAGGGAGGTCTCTGCAAGGCTAAGGGTAGTTTCTGAGGAGAGACTCGGGAAGTTCTTAATCAGGACCAATGGTAGTTTCTTATCAGGCCTTGAGGGAGGCTACACTAGGGTTGAGGGAGGCTTTAACCACACTGAGTGAGTCCCCATCAAGTGTAGATGGAGACTCTGACCAGAGCTGAGAAAAGCCTAAGACATGGGTCAATAGTAGCCTCCAAGTTGTATCATGGGGATCTCTTTACAAAGCAGAGGCTGAGCCAGGTAGTGGTGGTATATACCTTTAATCCCAGTACTCAGGAAGCAGACCCAAGTGAATCTCTTAGTATGAGGCCAGCCTAGTCTACAAAGTGCATTCCAGGACAGCCAGCACTAAATAAAGAAACTCTGTCTCAAAAAACAAAAAACAAACAAAAAAAAGAAGATGTGCTGTAGGAAGTCTTACAGCCAGTGGTCACCCGTTCACTGGGGCGTGGCCTCTTATACTATTTATGCTGTTGTAGAGCATGCATCTGGCCTCTTTTCCAGCTGTAGGATTCAGTTTCTGATCTCCGTTTCATCAGAGGATTCTGATTTGTGAATCTACCCCTAAATAAATAACTGTTTATTTAGAATTCTGAGCTAGTGTGGGATTTCTTTTAAGCATCCTACCACAAAGATGTGGGTGGTCTCCTAAGGCAGAGACATCTAACGAGTCTTCAATAGGCCCTAGGAGAATCAATGGAGGCAATTAAGAGCGCCAAAGGCCTTCTGCTATTACACCACAGTTGAGGACATCTCCAGCACAGTTAAAGGATGTTACTGAAGATTGCTGAAGGCTTTTTCTAGGAAGAGCAGAGGAAGACTAAGACAAACAGCGAGGGAAGTATCCCTCAGCCTCAGGCTCTGAGGAGAGCTGAGAGAAGTTCCCAGGAAGGCCAAGGGTGGTGCCCCTGAGAATTATCACAGGACTGGAGAAAGCATGTGGTAAAAACTGGGAGACTTGTCTGAAATCCCTTTGTGCTTCCCAAGCCACTGGGTGATACCAGATCACTTTAGGGAAGCTGCACCTTGACAGAGCAGAAAGGGTAAGCTCATAGAGGAACAACGTTATTTTTCTATTTATTTTAAAACAATTCAAATAAAATAACATTTTCTGTGGTAGAAATGAAAATATAGTCATTATTATAACAACTAAAAGCTGAATTGTTTCAACAGTCCAGGCTTTTATCTTGTATGTTTTTAAGACTGATTCTTAAGCACTTTGAATTTTTTTGTGTTACTATAAAAGTGTAAATTCATAGAAACAAATGTTGATATAAAAATGAATGACATAATATCCACAATCTCACTCTCCAAACAAAAATTTTTAATATCTTAAAAATTCAAATATATATGCAATGATTATGTTTATATTATTGTTTTCTTTCAAATTACTTCCTGTTGTAAAACAAATTGATGACTATATATAATAACCTCCCAAATCATCTTTTTTACATTTGATTTTTGATTTTTATTTTTTAGAACAATCTTTTTTATTTTACATACAAATACCTCCCTCCCCTCTTCTCACTCTCCCCAACCTTCCCCCACCCCCCATCCACTCTTCAGAAACCTCCCATGGGGAGTCAACAAAGTCTGTCACATCACTGTGAGGCAGGACCAAAGCCCTCCCTGCTGTATCTAGGCTAAGCAAGGTATCTATCCATAGGGAATGGACTCCAAAAAGCCATTTTATGCCTTACGAAGAAATCCTGACCCCACTGCCAGTGGACCCACAAACTGCCCAAGCCACACAACTGTTACCCACATTCAGAGGGCCTAGTTCAGTCCTATGCAGAGTCCCCAGCTGTCAGTCCTGAGTCAGTGAGCTCCCACTGGCTCGGGTCAGCTATTTCTGTGAGTTTCCCCATTGTGGTCTTGATCCCTTTGCTTATATTATTGTTCCTCCCTCTCTTTGACTGGACTCTGGGAGCTCACCTATGGACTCTGGGAGTTCTTAGCTATGGATCAGTTCTGGATGAAGGTTCTATGAAGACAATTAAGGTAGTCATCAATCTGATTAGAGGGGAAGGCCAGTTCAGGCACCCTCTCCACTATTGCTTAGAGTCTTAATTAGGGTCATCCTTGTGGATTCCTGGGACTTTCCCTAGTGACAGGTTTCTCTCTAACCCCACAATGGCTCCCTCTATCAATATATCACTTTGCTTTCCCTCTTTGTCCTTCCCCCAACTTGACCATCCCATTCCTTCGTGTTATCCTGCCCCCTCCCCTCCTCTTCCCCATGCTACCAATTTACTCAGGAGATCTTGTCTCTTTCTCCTTCCCAGTGGAATCCATGTATGTCTCTCTTAGGGTCCTTTTTGTTACCTAGCTCCTCTGAGATTGTGGACTATAGGCTGATTATCCTTTGCTTTATTCCTAATAACCACTTGTGAGTGAGTACACACCGTGTTTGTCTTTCTGGGGCTGGGTTTTGAACGCATTGGTACAGGACGCCACTTCCTAAATATAACACCAATATCACAGACACTGAGAGCAACAATTAATAAATGAAACCTCTTGAAACTGAAAAGCTTCTGTAAGGCAAAGGACACTGTCAAAAGGACAAAAGGCAGCTTACAGAATGGGAAAAGTTCTTCACCAACCGTATATCTGACAGAGACATGATTTCCAATATATATAAAGAACTCAAGAAACTAGACATCAAAATAACAAATAACCCTATTAAAAATGGAGTACAGATCTAAACAGTTAATTCTCAATAGAAGAGTCACAAATGGCCGAAATACATTTAAATAATTGCTCAATATCCTTACCCATCAGGGAAATGCAAATCAAAATCACTCTGAGATACCATCTTACACCTGTCAGAATGGCTAAGATCAAAAACACTGATGACAGCTTATGTTGGAGAGGATGTGGAGTAAGGGGAACACTCCTCCATTGCTGGTGGAAGTGCAAACTGGTACAGCCACTTTGAAAATCAGTATGGCAGTTTCTCAGAAAATTGGCAATCAATCTACCTCAAGACACAGCAATACCATTCTTAGGCATACACCCAAAAGATGCTGAATCATACTACAAGGACACTTGTTCAACTATGTTCATAGTAGCATTATTTGTAATAGCCAGAACCTGGAAACAACCTAGATACTCCTCAACTGAAGAATGGATAAAGAAAATGTACGTTTACACAATGGAGTATTAGTCAGTGGTTAAAAAATGATACCCAAATCATTTTTATACTGTACTGAAATTACCAGAACTCAAAATTAATGACACCACATTCATTTTATGCCCAAATACATTTTCCCAAAATGGAAAAGTCATCCAGCATGATTTAACCTAAGTTGCTTTAAATCCAGTCAGCTTGCTTCAGTTCATTAAATACTGACATAACTGTGACTTTTTGATTTTGCTTTTTACTAATCTAAACTGAATAGAATGGATATCTTGTAAAATAGCAGTTATTAAATCTTTAATTTAATGGTCTACAAAAATGTCATTTAAAATGGCTAACATTCAAAGGGGGAAGTATTATCACCTCCAATGGTTCACTTCTTCCCTTCATTTACAGGCACAACATTAAAAATCAAGGTTGTGTTGCCAGGGTATTAGAAGTAGTTATATTTCCTTGACTATGTTACAGTATGGGTTTCTTCTTTTGTTTCCTCATATTAAAAGCTGTGATTAGCTACACATTATAGTGTATCAATAAGACAATATTGGAAACAGGATCTGTTTTATCTATAATGTGAATTTTAACTGTAAGCCATATATGTATGTGTATACATGTGTGTATATGTGTACACACACACACACACATATATATAAAACTTGTGGTCTCCTGATCTAGTGCTTGTTCTTGCTAGCTAGTAATATTTCACAGAAAAACATCCTCATTTATTCTTTCCTTTTTGGCTCCTTAGGTGTCAGTTTTTGTTCATAGTGTATGGGCACGACGTAGGTTTTCTGTTGACTTTATTTTAAAAATGTTTAGATGAGAAAATACAAAGATGGTATGTGATATATAAGATGTATATTCCATATAGAGTCAAAATTTCACAAGACAGCCAAAACTTTAGAAGCAATGATGCAGAAGTTACTGACATACAAATACATGTGCCGGTTGAGAAATTAGAACTATAAAGGCAGTAGTGACTTGAATTCCTTTTCTATATGTTGAGATGAGAAAGATGAATATCAGAAAAAAAAGTAAGTTTAAAATCTGCTGAATTCTCATCCTAGGAATAACAGTACAAGGAACAGTTGCTTTCTGTTAGTTTATATTAGTGTGTACTGTAATTGTATATATAGCAATAGCACCAGTAGCAGTGGCACAGAAATAGGTAAGAGTAACAGCAGGATTTACTGTCACCTTGTGATGCACTTAGGCTCTGTTATAAGTTCTTTTTAAAATTGTGTGTGTGTGTGTGTGTGTGTGTGTGTGTGTGTGTAGGTGTAGGTGTAGGTGTAGGCATGCTACAGCACTTATGAAGAAGTCAAAGGACAACTTTAGGGAGTCAGTGCTCTTCCTCCACCATGGAATCCATCAGCTCCCATAGCACTTTTATGTGCTGAATCATTTCCTCAGTTCTGCTCTAAGGTCTTCAACAAATTATCTAATTTAATTTATACAATTGCTAGGAGAAGCCAATTATAGTTCAGAAATATAAGGCATAGAATGATCACATAACTATGTCAAAGCTACAAGACTAGTAATGAAGTTAGAATTTGGATCCAATTACCCAGCTTCCAGAGCCAATTTGTTAATCTTACTATTAAATATTTCCTATAAAACATACATATTATATGTCAGTCTTTGAGAAGTACAGAAAGTTACATATGAAAATTTTTAATTTCTTGTGTGTATGGATGTATATAGGTATTTGCATGTGGTGTACATGCTTATAATGTATGCATGTGTGTGTGTGTTCCTGCGTGTATATATAGGTATATGTCCCTCTGCATCTTGAGGAGTTCAGTCTCTATCACTCTTCTCTCTCACGTCCTTCCCTGTCACTCTTTATCCTATTGCCTTCATATAGGGTCTGTCACTGAAGCTGGAGCTAGCATTGCGGTCATCAAGCTCCAATGATCCTATCTTAGACCCCCAGAGCTCAAGGATTGCAGGCAGCTTAGAACTCAGGTCATCATGTTTGTGCAGAAAGTCAGTTACTATAATTTTTCATTTCTTGCTTGTAATACAAACATGAGTTATATTTCATAATTTTATATAAACAATAAAATAATTGTCTCCAGATAGGGCAAAAATGACAGTGAAAAGCCAATCCTACCCACAGTTTTTACCAACAGTAGAAACAACAAGGAATATAAAACATCACTAATGCTCCATAGCTTCCTAAAGTACTTGATAGAAGTAGAGGACTTGTGAAAAATATTAGCTTCAACATAGTATTTCATGCTTATAGACAGTAGTTCAAAACAAGTGATGAATATGTGAGGATAGTATCTGCATACATCTTCAAGGCAAACTGAACACTTTTGAAGACTAAACCAGGATTTCCATCATTTAAGATACCTTGGCCTGTTCCACACTGTGAAACCTGTCATCTTTTTGAAATTTATACAATAACATTTCCCAACTCTCAAACCCTTAGTTTTTAAAATAAATGACAGTTTTTCTGTCCTTTGGTGTCCTGAGAGCTGCTGCCTGCTTTCTCACGCTTCACACTGTCTAATCTGTCCTTCCAAGTCGATTCGTACTGACACAGTCTAATTCTAGTTGACAACACATCTCTAACTGTAAGTGATAAGCAGGAGACTACAGACTCTAAAGTACTGTAGAACTATTAAGAAGACAATTCTAAATGTTTGGGGAAGCTTTGAACTCCTATTCTATCAACTATGCTTGCAAAATTACACTTTCAGCCCACTCCATGCATTCTTTCAAATTTTCTCAAGAGCCTTTTAACACACAAACCCATTACACAAGATGGTTGCTAACCAGCAAGGTTAGAAGATAATTTTTCCTATTTTCATTCATTAAAGAATCAGCTATTTATGTAACACCTTGGGGAGGAGCAGCAACAGGCAGACACAGAAAGAACATTGTATAAGCAATCAACAACCACCTGTCAGCACCCCATATTAACTGAGTTTTAGATCAGCCTTTATTGAAGATGTGAGGAGTAAGTGCTACTAGTTGGCATGGACATAGCAATGTTTACTTCAGAAGGTATGGTTAAAACAAGTTTTTCCACCCCTATTATGACAATTGTAAAATATGAAATTCCCAAAAAATGGTTCACATTGAAACTAACAATGGTAAAACTAAGAAACTGAAGCACAGAATAAAGATGTAGGCAGGCATCTGTTTTGCCCAGGACTTCAAGGATATATAATCCACTCTAAATCTGTGACACTCCATGGCACAAAAACATAGGCTGGTGACAGTTTAGCTTATTCTACACTGGAAATGACCAGAGGATTACCATACGCAAAACTCAGTGTACCATATGAAGCATTTATCAACAAAGAACTAGATTTAACTTTTTTATTTTATTATTTTAAAAGATGTTTTCATTTTATGCACATGAGTGTTTTGCGTGCATGCATGTATGTGTACCAAATATATGCCTAGTGCCAGAGGAAGCTGGAAGAAGGCATTGGATGCCCTGGAACTGGAGCTGCAGATAGCTGTGAGCTCCCACATGGGTGCTGTAAATTGAACCTGAGTCCTCTCAGAAGCAGCTAGTGCTCTTAACTGCTGATCTATCTCTCCAGCCCCTAGGTTTAAATTTAGCTTTACTTAAACCCAAGCTAACAAAACATCCTTTTAAATACTGTTTTCCTGCAGATTTTGAGTATTTCTATTCAGTCCCCAAGCTTAGATACTTTGGCGATGTCATGGATTGCTCTCGGCTTCTAAAGTATCAACAATGATTTTACCGACAGTTTTCTTTAATGTTATTGCATGCCTTCAGGGATTGCTACGGTCTATGAGGACACATATTTTACTCAGGAAATTGAGATATAAGCAAACTGACTCAAGATATTTTGTTGAGCCTCTTTTAAATACATGTATACATCAAAACTGTTAATTGTTCGAATAAAGGTGAAGAATTTCAAGCAAAATACATAGAAAATACATTCAATAAAATCAGCAGATTTACTAAACTTAGGGAACAAGATGACCATTGATAGAAAGGCACTCAGAATGATGACCAAGATCAGAAAATAGCCTCTGTGTCATATTATAGTTAAAGTTTAAGTATAACAAAGAATATTAAAAGTAGCACATATATAAAGACAAATTCATCAAAGTTACAGTAACTTTCTCAACAAAAGCTCTAAAGACCAGAAAGACATGGAACAATGTATTTCAAGATATCAAAGACAACAGCTATGAACCAAGATGACTTTATGCAGCATAGCTTACCATAACTGAGGGAAAAAGAAAAAAAAATCCATGATAAATAAAAACTATAGGATTCATGACCATTATGCTAACACAACAGAAAATAAGTAAAGGAATACTACACACTGAAAGAAAATTAAACATACCTAAAATGCTGTAGGAATAAATAAACTGTATTAGAACAGATAATGAAAAAATTTTAGGAATTAACACATGTATTTCAATAATAAATGTGAATGCTAATGGTCGTAATTCTCCAAACAAAAGACACAGACTATCGGATTGGATAAAAAAAAAAAGAAATTCAATCTATTTATTGCCTCCACAAAACCAACCTCAATGGTAATTATAGATCCAGTATTAGATTGTAAGGATTGGAAAAGGTATTTCAAACAAACAGAGGCATAAAGCAAGCAGATATTGCTGTTCTAATAATTGACAACATATACTTCAAACTAAAATTACTCAGGAGAGATAAATAAGGTTACTTCATAATGATTAAGGGAATCATGAATACACAATCTCATATAACAGGAATCAATCAATCAAGACAAACATAAACTCATATAAATTGAACAACACACTGCTGAATGATAAGCAAGTGATCAAATAAATCAGAAGAGAAATTTTAAATTATGAGAGTCAAATGAAAATGCAACATATTGGGCTGCTTAAGAATCACCACCAACATGAATGACACAGTGACTATCCAGACCATGAAGTTCATGACCAAACAGCTACTTCATAGGAAACAGTCATTGGTGGTAGCCTTTACTCTGGGAAGACAACAGCACCTTGGCATAAATTTGGGAGAAACTAACCAGAATATACAATGCTACATTAGGTGTCATCTTTGTGGATGGATAGGTGGATTCAAAACTCATTCTGGTGGCGGCGGGAAAGGAAAAAAAAACAGATTCTGCATGACCTATGATTCTTTGAAAAAAAAAAAAAGACTTGCAAGACATGGCCTGCATGGAAAGTAAAATATTTCAGGAAAACAGCAAAGAGAATGCAAGAGCAAAATAAAGAAAGTCAGGGTCTATAAATGCCAATGCGTGTGCTGGTGAAAAAGCAGAAAATAATGAGATAGAGATTCAATAGTATGACAGGTCAAGACAGTGCCGAGCTTCCTCCTTCTTGATTTCTTTTGTTTGCTTGTTAGTTTGGTTAGTCTTTTGGTTTTTTGTTTGTTTGTTTGTTTTTTGGGTTTTTTTTTATTTTTGGTTTTTCAGACAGCCTTGACTGTCCCAGAACTAGCTCTGTAGAACAGATCTGTCTGCCTCTGCCTCCCAAGTGCTGGGATTAAAGGCATGTACCACTACCCATTCAGGTTCAACTAGAATTTTATCCTTGATGGAGAACCCAGTGAAAAATTATCCAACCCTTCTCCAGAAACCCAGGGTCAAGTTTTTCTAGCTTACTTAGCTTCTGTTAAACTGCCTGTTTGCATGGGAACCCCTCCAGGCTAATTCTTTATCTTAGTGACTGTTAAAATGCCTGCTTGTGTGGAACTCACACCAGTTAACAGCTCATTTTAGCTTCTGTTGAACTGCTTGCTTCTGCGAAAACCCCTGCAGCTGCTGAAACCTAGATGCCAGGACATGATTTTTCTTTTCAAAACCCTGTGCTTTGGACATTCACTGCCACAGCTAGGTCCCCGAATACCTAGGTGTATTTATTCAACTGGAATAAAGACTTTCAATTGGCTATAAACTTTCTGAGGAGCCACCTCTTGTGGGATACCCATAAAAATAGCAGTAGAAGGTGTGGGACCCTCACCCCTTGTTCTCAAAGGGGCGAGAGAAAAAATTTCCTAGCAGAATGTTTTCCCAGAAAGATAGTGGCCTTCCCCTCTCCTACCCAGGAGATTCTGAGCACAAGGTCACTTAGCCCAGCCAGCCACCTGGTGATAAAAAAACAGACGGGAGAGAGCAAAAGATCTTGCACCCGTGCCAAAAGGAGCTTCAAAAAGCCTCTTTGTAGTTACACCTTTAAAAGCTTACCCCACAGAGGAGATATAACTGCTCTCCACCTCACTGCAGCAGGGTCAGAGATGGGTTCCAAACATGTTTGTATTATGCTAATTAAACCTTGCTTATTACAGTCTGGGCCTCTGTGGTAGTCTCTCTCTGGGGGTCATATTCTGGGTACAACAGAAGGGAATATTTAAATATTCTGTAGTGACCTAAACAGAGAACTCTCAACAGAGGAATCTAAAATGGCCAAAAGACACTTAAGGAAATGCTCAACATCCTTAGCCATCAGAGAAATGCAAATCAAAACAACTCTGAGATTCTATCTTATACCTGTAAGAATGGCCAAGATCAAAAACACTGATGACAACTTATGCTGGAGAGGTTGTAGGGTAAAGGAAACACTCCAGCATTTCTGGTGTGAATGCTAGCTGATACAGCCCTTTGGATATCAGTATGGTGATTCAGAAACAAAGGAAACAACCCTCTTCAAGACCAGCAATACCACTTTTGGGTATATACCCAAAAGATGCTCAATCATACTACAAGGACATTTGTTCAACTATGTTCATAGCAGCATTATTTGTGATAGACAGAACCTGGTAACAACCTAGATGTCCCTCAACCAAAGAATGGATAAAGGAAACATGGTACATTTACACAATGGAGTACTACACAGTGGAAAAAATTAATCACATATTGAAGTTTGTGGGCAAATGGATGGATCTAGAGAACATCGTATTGAGTGAGGCAACCCAGACCCTGAAAAACAAATATAATATTTACTCACTCATAAATGGCTTTCAACATCAAGCAAAGAAAGCTAGCCTACAATTCACAATCCCAGAGAACCTAGACAACAAAGAGGACCCTAAGAGAAATATACATGGATCCTACATGGGAAGTAGAAAAAGACAAGATCTCCTGAGTAAATTGGGAGCCTGGGGACCATGGGAGAGGGTTGAAGGGGAGGGGAGAGAAAGGAAGGGAGGGAAGCAGGGAAAAAATATATAGCTCAGTAAGAAAACAATAAAATAAATAAATATTCTGTAGTGACGTTGTCTGTAATGATGGTGCAAATGTCTAAAGAAATGACTAATAAATTATAAAAACAGTAAAAAAAGAAAATGAAAATGTGAAAATACTAACCTGTAGGAAATGATGGTAGTGACTCTTAGGGAAGTTTCTAGCTCTAAACCCTCCCCTAAAAGAGAGCAGAGAAATCTCAAAACAATAACTTAACAATGAACTTTAAGCTCTTAGGGTAAAAAAACATGCAGACACAAAATCAGGGAAGAGGTTAAAGGAAGTAAACAAATGAATAACACAAAGAGCCATTGAGACAGAGAGTTATTGTTCATGGAGGTAATCAAGGTTGAAAAACCCTTAGACAAATGAAACAAAAGGTGAAAGAAGACCCAAACTTGTAAAATTAGAAAGTATTCCTTGTTTGGTTTTTGTTGCTGTGATAAACACCATGACCAAAAGTAACTTGGAGAGAAAAGAGTTTCTTTTAGCTTACCCTCCTAGGTAACAGTCAGTCACCAAGGGAAATCACTAAAAGAACTTAGAGGCAATACCTGAAACAGAGCTCATAGGGAAAAGTTGCTAGTTGCCTTTCTTTCTGGATTCTACACAAATATCTTTCTTGTATAGCTAACCCAGGATTATGTGCCTAAGGATGGTACTTCCCACAATGTGCTGGGTGCCAATATGTCTATTAACAAGCAAGAAAAAGTCCCACAGACATCTCCACAGGCCAATCTGACTGAGATAATTTTTTATAATAATAATTGCTGGTCCCTCTTTCCAGATGTGTCAAGTTGACAATAAAACTAATCAGAACAAAAAGGAAGAAAGAAGCATTCCAAGAGACACCAATGACATGCAGAGGGTCATTCATTGAGGCATAGTTTGTAAACATTTCAGTAAATTGGATAATCTAGAAGAAATGGATAAATTTATTAACAGATTCAAGGAAAGAAGTGGCATGGTCATCTTGACAGATGCAGAAAATGCCTTTGATTTAAATGATAAAATACCTGAAAAAAAACTAAATAGAGAATGTGTTTGGTTGAGAGCGTCACCTCACCTCCCTGGCACCCCTTTATCCAGAGTCTGGAATGTTTGGTTGGGGGCTTCACCCCAGCTCCTGGCATCCATTTTGGAATGTTGGATGGAAAGTTCCATTTCAAAGCCCCTTCCCCTGGGAGTTGCCTCAGTCCAAACTCTACCTCCTAGAAAGCCCACCAAACAGTGAACCTTCCCCAGGGAGGGTCAAAACCACTTCCACAGGCTGTTTAAACTGCACCCCCAGAGAACAAACACATGGTCTTCTTTCCCCCCTCTCAGTGTTTTCCTGGAGGGCCACCCAGGAGCACTGGCATCCAATACCTGGGTTTCTTCTAATTCAGTTTGATTTGGTCTGATTTGGATTAGTGTGTCAGCAGAAAGGTTTGTTAGGCCGGAGAAAAACTTAACAGAATGCTGACTGTGTTTCCATTAAAATCAGAAACAAGACAGGGGTTTAAACATTTTATATTATTTTTAAAAAGTTTTATTTTTATTTGTACATATGTGAGTGTCTATGTGGATGTATTTCATATGTATATAGGTGCCCAAAATGGTCAGCAGAGAATGTTGGATCTGAAAGAGACTCCTTGCACAGGGGGGTTCGCTTTCAAAGTTCAGATTAGTCACAAACCACATTCAAACACCTATATTCACAGAGAGATCCATTATTGAACAAGGAAGAAAAGTTAAAGTGGCCTGCCAGAGCCATGCCTTTCAAGCTCAAGTCGGCCAGAGTCCCTTCAGGATCCCCTCAAGTTGAAGTTACAGGTGGTTGTGAACTGCCTAATATGGGTGCAGGAGGCCAAATTTGGATCTTTCAGAAATGTAGCATGTGTGATTAACTGCTGAAACAGCCCTCCAACTGCTCTCCACCCTGCTTTCTACAGAGTACTTGAAGTTTTAGCCAGCCAAAGCAATAAGACAAGCAAAGGTAATAAAAGGGATAGGAAATAAAAGGAATAGGAAAAGGAAGTAAAACTATTGGTGTTTGCAGATAAGATTCTCGACATAAGAGACCCCTAAAGATTTCACCAGAAAGTCCTTAGAACTAATAAACACTTTCAGCAAAGTAGCAATATATAAAATAGATATGCAAAACTAAGTACTTTTTCTGTAAACCAATAACAAACATGCTGAGAAAAAAACCAGGAAAGCAACTTCTTTCCAATAGCTCCCCTACAGATGTTCTTTGATGCCCATCCATAAAGTGAAGTCAATAACTTGTCTCGGGTCAACTTGTCATTCTTTGAGATAAATGTAGTAATTAAATCCTTAGGAAGCCAGCTTCACATTGAACATCTGCTAAAATTTTAAAAATATTACAAGCTGATACAGCTCAAATATTTTCTCTTTTATGCTTTAAAATATCTTTTTTACAATCTGTTTGTGTGTGTGTGTGTGTGTGTGTGCATGCCTGCACACATGCACGTGCTCATGTGCATGTGTGCTGTCATGCACATGTAGAAGTAGGAGGACAACTTACAGGAGTCTGCTTCTGTCTTCTGCCATGTTGAAGCAGGGTTTCTCTTATTTTTACTACTAAGTGTCTTACTTACTCCAGGATAGCCGGCCTACTTACCTGGATTTGTGCATGGGTCCTCAGGTAGAGCTCACGGAGCAGGATTTTGTGTTTAGTGAATTTACAAAGCCCTGCATGTCTTAAAGGAGGTAAGTAAAATACTGCCCTTAATATTTTGTTATCACCACGTAGTGGTTTGAATGAGAATGGCCCCATCAGCTTATATATTTGACTGTTTAGTTTCCAGTTGGTAGACCGTTTGTTTGAGAAGGTCTGGAAAACTTGGCCTCGGGGGATATGTGTCAGTGGGGATAAAATTTGAGGTTTCAAAAGCTCAAAGGTTTCTATTGCTGTGAAGAGAAACCATTACCCAAGTAACTCTTATAAAAGAAGGTGTGTCATCATGCCAGAGAGCATGGTGGCCTGGAAGGTGCTCAGAACTAGATAAGAACTACATTCTGATCCACAGGCCTAGAAAGACTGGGGCTTTTGCCACGTATTCAAGGGCATTTCCCGTCATCATATTCTGGACTTCAGTTGTCCCTTTTCAATTTTATTTCTTTCTCTTTGCAGTACAAAATTCCAAAAAAAAAGTCAGTTCTGTTAGTTTCTTAAGAAACAAGAGAAATGAATGAATGCTATTTCTAAATAAAAGATAGTCAAATTCTAATTTATTTAATTATTTAAATGCTGTGAAAAAATTGAAAAGACAGTGAAAATAATTTCATTTTCTTTTTAGACCATTTACTATAACATAAATCTGGACAATGCACTTACTTTATGATTACTATATAAAGTGTTCATCTGTTTCTCTATTAATAAAATATTACTATATAGTTCCACTTTTATATTTAGCACATAGTATTGTAATTTGGTCTACAAGCTACTATATTAAGCTATAGAATGATAATACCCCAC
This sequence comes from Ondatra zibethicus, assembly GCA_004026605.1. Taxonomy (NCBI): domain Eukaryota; kingdom Metazoa; phylum Chordata; class Mammalia; order Rodentia; family Cricetidae; genus Ondatra; species Ondatra zibethicus. Next base: position 31,878 of record PVIU01020413.1, read on the forward strand.
ATGCCCTCCAAATACTTTATTAATATAATGTCCCCTACAAGACACAAATAAGACAAATATTACTAATAATGAAGTTAATCAGTGAAATATGCCTTCTGGGGATAGGGCTATGGATCAGTGGTATAGCACTTGTCATACAGCATAAGCATTGGGATTTGCATCTCCAGAACTCACAAAATTCAGGCAGGTGTGTTGGCCTGCCTTTAATTCTATCATAAGTGGAGTTCTGGGGCAAGCTGGTCAATTAATGTAACCAACAGCTGAGCTCCAGCTTCAGGATATCCCTCTGCCTCAATAAATAAAGTGAAGAGCAATTGAGGAAGACACTGACATATACTTTGGGCCTCCATATGTGTGCAGTCGCACACAACACACACACACACACACACCACAAATGCATGCTAAAAAGAATAAAAATGCAGCTTCTACAAGCAGTGGTTCTCAACCTGTGGGTCAACGACCTCTTTGGGGATTAAATGATCCTTTCACCTGGGCCACCCGAGAGCATTAGAAAATACAAATATTTACATAGCAATAAGTAAGAGTAGCAAAATTACAGTTATGGAGTAGCAACAAAAATAATTTTATGGTTGAGTGTCACCACAACATAAGGAACTGTATTAAAGGGCCGCAGCATTAGGAAGGTTGGGTACCACCGGTCTATATGTATTTGTTGATGTTCTGTGATAAACAAATTAATGTACAAAAGAGAAAGTTGCTTCTGTACAACAGAGTGAATGTCTTTTTCAGTTTTCACCTCAAATTCTACAGCCTTATATGAGATCTCCCCAAGTAGGTTTCTAAAGACAGAAGCCAAAAATGAAACTCAATAAGGAAATCTTTGTCTTCCCAAAGAATCTCGAAAGATTAGTTGAAGCCCCCTTAAAGGCTCCACTTTGCCGCATCAACTGTCAACAGATAACTGGTTTTCTTAGTCTTCCAAAGTAAAAGTTAGGGCAAAATATGTTCATGATCATTTCATAGCAGTTTTAAGTTTTTTAAAAACAGAAATTAAGTTTTAACAAGGACAAAATTAAAAATAAAAAGTGTTAATGGCTTCGCTGTGATATAAGCACGCTATTTAAAAGCAAAATTTTAAAAATGCACAAGGAAAGTACAGGACTTGCCTGGTAGAATAGATTGTAATAATCCTACCATTTTTCAGGGTTTCAAAAAAGAAGTCACCAGCCTCAGGAGAAATGGCATTTTCAGATCTGTGCATGGACAAGACACAGGAGAAAGAAGACTGCGACGATGTTCTTGACCTCAACACAAGCTTTGTGGCACTGTCTTTTTCCTCAGAATTTAAAGGGAAAACTAACAAGCCCCTATAATAAAGGACTTTTTTCATATTCTTTTATTTTTCATTCAAAAATTTACACTTCCACCCCTTCTCCCAGTCCCCTCCCTCTCCCCCACTACCCTTCCTCCCTCCCCCTGCTTCTTTAAGAGGGGGCAGGGTACCCTGCCCTGTGGGAAGCCCAAGGCCCTCCCCGCTCCATCCCTGCCTAGGAAGGTGTGCATCCAAATAGACTAGGTTCCCAAAAAGCCAATACATGCAGAAGAGATAGGTCCCAGTGCCATTATCATTGGCTTCTCAGTCAGCCCCCATTGGCATCCACATTCAGAGATTCCGGTTTGATCATATGCTCATTCAGTCCTGGTCCAGCTGGATTTGGTGAGCTCCCATTAGATCAGGCACACTGTCTCAGTTGGTGGACCAGCCCCTTGTGGTCCTGACTTCCTCGCTCATCTTCTCCCACCTTCTACTCTTCGACTGGACCTTGGGAGCTCAGTCCATTGCTCTGGTGTGAATGTGGGTCTCTGTTTCTATCTCCATCGATCGGACGAAATTTCTATGGTGATGATCAAGATATTCATCAATGTGACTATGGGACAAGGCTAGTTCAGGCACCCTCGCCTCTGCTGCCCAAGTACCTAGCTGGGGACATCCCCGTGGACACCTGGGATCCCCTCTAGAGCCAAGTCTCTTGCCAATCCTAAAATGACTCCCTGAATGTAGATATCTTATTCCCTTCTCCAATATCCACCCTTCCTCCATCTCTACCCTCCCACTCCCCCAAGCTCTCCCCAGTCCTTCCCTTCTCCCTTCCCCCTCCCCCTTTCCCTTTCACCCACCCGCACCCCTACCTCCACCCCATCCCCACTCCTGTGCTTCCAACTTTTGCACAGCAATCTTGTTTGCTTCCAATTTCCAGGAGGATCTATATATGTTTTTCTTTGGGTTC
>PVIU01020414.1:0-34025 GCA_004026605.1 Ondatra zibethicus
GGGAGGGGACCGGGAGAAGGGGAAGAAATGTAAAAATTTTATTTCTTTAATTATGTTTTTGAATGGAAAAAATAAAACAAAACAATGTATGGGAAAAAAAGAAAAAAAAAGAAACTGCTTTGAGCCTATAGCAGAGCAGGACAGAAAAGAAGTAGGCGGGGAAAACTAAACTGAATGCTGGGAGGAAGGAGGCAGAGAAAAAGAAGTCATGGAGCTGCCGCCAGAGACAGACATGCTGAAACCTTGCTGGTAGGCCAAGAGCTGCATCGTAAAATATAAAATAATGGAAGTGGGTTAAATTAAGATGGAAAAGTTAGCTCATAAGAAGTTAGAACTAATAGGCCAAGCAGTGATTTAATTAATTAATACAGTGTAGTTATTTCAGTCCGAGCTGCCAGGTGGCCAGGAAACAAACAAGTGGCCTCTCATACTACAATGGACTTCAACCACAAAATTTTGAAGAATCAAGCTAGAACTGACCTGGAAGCCTCCTCCTTGAAGCCCAGCTCTCTTCGAATCTGCTGCAAGTTGGTTCTGAGAGACGATGTGTTTTCTTTAAGACAAATCTCCCCATACATTATCCAGTCCCAAGTATACACACACACACACACACACACACACACACACACACACACATTTGTATAGATATATTACTAATATATAATATTTATAAAAGATAAGTTCATGTATTTGAGAGGGAGGGGAAACACAGGAGTTGGGAGTAAAGAGAAGGGATAAATGATGTAAATACAAGAATCATGTGATATTGTTAACCCACAAAATTAACTTTTTGGAAAGAGATGGAATTACAACCTTTTTGAAAATAAAAATCAGTCCTGAAATCAAAATTTAAAGATATTCTTAATTATCTTGAACTACAAAGGCTTGAAGACCTGACAAAGCCACATTTTCAAGCTTCATTACCTGTTTGTGACTTGGGACAACCCAACCTAGAAATTCTTTTGGAAAGGGGCACAGTAATTAGGTTATTCTAAATTTAGTTCACCTTCTCGCCCTATCTTACATTGAAGAACTGGGAAAGTACCTGGTATAGTTCTCAGACATCCTGTACCAATCAGGTGAATTTAAAATGTTCAAATCACACAACCTACATGAGTTTATAAACAATACAGCTTCTATGCTTGAACCAGCAGAGACATTGCTCTGTTGTTGTCCAGTTCTCTAGAATTTTTTTTTTTTTTACTAAAGATCTACCTGCAGCAAACTTCCATGCCTCGTTTTGGTTGTCAGTTTATTTGACAGGTCTTTGGATGCCAGAAGAAGATATCCACCCTAAAAGTGATTTTATAAAGAAACCATTTAACTTCTATATTTTCATTATTTTCTTTTAGTACAAGATTACTAGAATGGTTTTCAATGTTGTTCAATGAACTTATGATGCAAGTGTTTTGGTTGTCTGAATGATGAATCAAAGGGGTTAATAAAAATTGTGTGCTAGCAGATCCCCGTTGAGCTGAGTGGATTGAGAGCTGACTGGCTTGAGAGCGTGGCACACTTTTGAATGTCATCTCAACTTGTAAAAATAACTTGGACTCTTAAATACTTAGGTCTGTCTAATAATTTATAGACATCAGATCAAAATCCCATAGAGTGCTTTGGAAGTTTCTTTGGGCAGATATTATTCCAGGAAAATCTCATCATGACATTTTGATAGCTAAAACAGTGTGCTAAATGTTCCATACAATTCTAACTTAAAATCTTGTACACAAAAAATAAAAATTATGACCGCTGAATTTCAAAACTAAAATTGCAAGATTTTTGTTTTCTTTATGAGATTGCACACACGTTTTGTGCTCTAAACCCAAATACCCTAAGAATTAAGAGCAAGAAGTGTTTCAAATGCTGTGTAGTCTCTGGTCTGTCTTTGATGTGTGATAATCTAGTCCTCAAGAATTAAATGGCTAATATATCAGTACAGATATTACTGTACTATTACAGAAATAGAAACACAGGCCACGGTCTATTCAGGACTCTTTGCAGATCAGATTGACTCTACCTACACATAAATGGTTAACATCAAAGACAAGAGTGTTCTAACCTCTAGTTCTTGAATTTTAACTGCTTAAAGGAAACCAATCTTGTTTTCAACCAAATAAGAAAGAGGTAAAGAAATGATACTTGAACAGAAGGATATTAGGAAAGAGTACTTGGTCATGGCATAGCAACTAACCAATTAAGTCCTGATATACTTAAAGTGTTCAAATAATGTTTTCAAATACAAAAGGAATACATTTTAAGAAGGAATCAAGTAACTGGAGACTTTCTCAAATCTAACCAGACACACCTTCAATGTGTCTGTTATTATGTTCAAATGAGAATCTTTTGGTTTATTTGGTTGGGATATTATTTTACATGACAGTTTAAAATGCCATACTGAGTGGTATATGAGGCAGTTAAAACTTTGGGACATCTTATAGTTAAGGAAGTTGAAATTCAAATGTGTTAAATTGTCTTATCACAAATTATCCAGTTTGACTTGTATTCAAATTTACTAAAAACTGGTTCCATTTCCATAGCAATATCTAGAAACAGAAAGGATGTTGCTTAGGCAACAACACACAGGACTGAATTTTGATCCATAGTTTAGTCTGTAATTTGAATGTTTAATACTTCCACAAAAGAGAAGTTAATTCTGCCATGGACCGGCTCAGGGGAGCCACTCAGACAATGGGAGAAGCAGGGTCTTGGTACTCAGGAAGGCACGAGGTTGGCGATGACAGACAGACACAACACACAAGAGAGTAGTTTGGATCTGCTGTGATTTTACTGAATTCATGTTTTCATTATATAGTATTCAAACAAAGAACAAATCAGAAGGTCATGTATCATTAGTTGGCACAGTATGAAAGCTTCTTTTAGTCACATCAGCGATTTTTAAGAAAAGCATATTATCAGGAACAGGTGTTAGACATAAGACATCCTTAGAAGAGGAACTCTTGTCCGTGGGAACATAAACCTCAGACAAGTGGTTTCATCTTATCTAGGAACAGAAAGCTTCTGTTTCATTAGCTACCATGGCCCTTCCTCTTTCTAACCCTTTCTTTATTTCATCTAGTGACCAAATATGCCTAATCAGTTCTCTGCACCTGCTGAAATATACTTTTTTGTACCTTCTTATGCAGCAGACACCATGGGGGTTGGGATCTAGCAAGCCTATCCATAAAGTTCAAAGTATAATATAACACTCTTTGTCCATCAACATTAACCCATCTATTCCCTTGCTCATCATACACCCCATGTATGACAAGGGTTTTGCTGTAGTCTTATACATTCCCATACTGTGCTTCCCTTTCCCAGAGCTGTTCCTGAAGAGATAATCCTTGTCTTGTAGATATATAGAGTATCATTATTATAAAAAATATTGTGCAAAGCCCATATCCTGCATAGCCAGCTAATCGAGAAACCCGTCTATGTCTCAGTGGTGGCTAATACTGGGCCATCTGCCATTGACCTCCAGGAAGCCTAGTCCCATAGGACACGTAGCTCCCATCCAGCATAATGACGTATGTCATGTCACACAGATGACACTGGAGTTGGTGTGGCATAATTCTAGTAGTAAACATCAAAAACATCTTCCTCTATAATCACCACTTTGTTGTTTGCGACAAGATCTCTCACCAAACCTAAAGCTTGCCATGCTGACGAGGCTGGCTGACCAGAAAACTTCTGGAATTAGACTTTCTCTGCTCCCCAACAATATGGTTACAGACAGATGTGGCCATGCCTAATTTTAATGTGTGTGCCAGGGACTTCACTCTTGTTTGTACAACAAACACTATTACCCACCAAGACCTCTCTACAGCAAAGAATGTAATTTTTAAAGAAAACAGTATTTTTCCTCTTTTTATTTTTCATTGAACTTATCCAATAGAGAACTAGGAACGTGATTGTTAGTCAAGTGTGTGTGTCTGTCTATCTGCCTGTCTGTCTGTCTTTCTAGTTGTATGTGTATGTTTTGATGTAGATGCTGGGAAATAAACTTGGCCCTCTGGAAGACCAAGCTCTCTTTACTGCTGAGCCATCACTCCATTCCTATTTTACCTTTTAAATTACTCTTTCAGGTCAGTGGAGATATATCAGAGGGTAAAACATTTGCCTCCAAGACTGACCACTGGGGTTTAATTCCGGAATCACACATGGTGGAAGGAGAAGAGCAGCTCTGCAAATTATCTTCGGAACTCCACATTCCTGTCCCTGCCTCATAAGTCAAAAGTGTAACTAAATGAATTTAAATTACTGTATAATTTGATAACATATCATATACTCTTTCTGATCCTAAGCTCCACAAACAAATACAAATAATAGAAATGAGTAGAGTGAAGAAAACAGTAACAGAAGTGAGGAGATGGTTCAGCAGTGAAGAAAACTGGCTCCTCTTCCAGAGGATGTAGGTTGGATTCACAGCACCTGCATGGTGGCTAACAACTGTCTTTAACTCCAGTTGCAGGGATTCTAATGGCTTCTCACATCTTTAGGTACTACATACATGTGACACAAACATACATGCAGGCCAAACACCAACATACATAAAACAAAAATAAAAGAAAATAGAAACACAATTTTTCGCATTCTGAGTGGTTCCCAATACAACAACCATCACTGTTTTGCATATGGATTCTACACCAAATTCATTGTTACAGTCTTTTCTACAAGGGATTCTGACTAATCATCAAGACTACTGTAGCAATTACTTGCTACTAAATATACTTACAACAGAAGTAAGAGGCATTAGGTAATTTTATGGGAATAGAGTTGGTAGGAGATATCACTGGTAATTAACAAATATAAACTTGAGCAATACAAATAAACCACACTGGATTATTTCAGGCTACTTTTGCCAACAGAGCTATTCTGTTGGGGGCAGTTAAGAAAAGAAGTGACAAAATACCTTTATATAGAATCTAGAGAGCTTTTACATAGAGTTAATAGGTATGCACAAATTATAAAAAAAATTCCCTCATGGTGATGGAAACAAAAGGAAAACACAGCAGTATTTTCTACTTAAAGCAATGACATTGGGAGACTTTGAATAACAACTTATATCTCGTTTTTATAATACATATCAATGTTCTGTCTGGTGCTTTTATTTTATTTCTTGCTCCCAAATAGTATCTTTTCCAAACAGTTCAATAAAAATATTTTTTGCAAAACAAAAATTTATGCCATTTCCACATTTAAAATCCTTTAATTGCTCAGTTATATTTAGTATGATCTTCACTTCTTGTTGGATGGTGCAAGGCCCTCTCTGAGCTAGTATCTTCTTTTCCACCAACTCCTAATCCATTCCCCAATTATTCTCCTCCAACCACTTGAACCTTTGCTGTCTGCCACACTAGGGAGACCAGATGGCTCCCCTACTTTATTGAATTCTTCCACTTGTCCCTTGAATCTCCACATGCAATCTTAGAGGGAACTTCAGTCACAACATAGTTAAAAACCACTAGATGCTAGCAACTCAGTCTTCCATTCTCATTGTCTTTGGGGGCTGCTTAAATTAAGTCATTGGACATTTGTATCTTTTTGTCTGTAAAGTCTCATAAGGCAGGGACTTGGGTGTAGCACTGTTTTGACTGTGGACCGAGCATTCTAAACATGCCAGGCTCTTTGTAAGAGTCACTGCTGCTCTGTACAGGAGAGCAAGCTGTATAATCTTCCATCACTTCAAATCTTAGGTTTCTATGTCTGGGCATATAGATTTGTTCCTTCCAAGTCAAATCACATAAAATTTTAGAGTTTGCAGATGTTTAGGACATGGAAGGTTATTTTATAACAGCACAATTAGTCCACTGGGTCATATTTCTTCTCACTTATACTTTGGTCTGTTGGGCCTTTTAAAGGATAAAACCTGGAAAGATTTGATAGACATGTAGAATGTGTTTTCCTGTAGTTTATAAATTTCAGAAAATTCTTAAAACAGACAAACCTCTTGAACTATCTGAAAAAGATACTTGTAATTAGGATAGGAAAAAAGAATTCAGGATCCAAGTATGTTTGTCTTTCCTGTTTTCTTCAAGTGGAAGGCCATGAAACTTAACATGATGGTCCTCAAAACTCACTTCATTTTATTATGTTGTAAATTGATTATTTATATAATTTATGGAAAAATGGGGTTTGAAGTATTGGAAATTAAATTAAGTTGTATTAATCTCTGTTTTTCAGCTATGAATGTCTGTTCATTACAAAATTCTCTAAGGACCAAACATCACCATGCAGGTTCTTGTCTGCATGCATGTTGCTAAAGGAATGGCTGTACTCTTCAGGGCTTCAGTTTCCTTGCAGAGTGGAATTTATTATAGCACACACTTGGTACTATAGCTGTTAAAGCAATATCAGATAAAAGAGGAAATGCTTTGGAAGATTTATATCTCAAAGACATGATAAATATTTGAGTAAATAAATATGTTTTTAAACTCTCGTGTGGGTTTATATATATATATATATATATATATACAAATGTATTTATATATGTTAAAGCATAAAAAGTAAAGGTTTCTCTTTGATTTTCTAAGCACCTTCAGTGTTATTTATCCCTCTCTACTCAGAAATTATAGACTATCAAACAAAATACCCAGTGCCAGGTTTGGGATACTTCCATATGAATCTTTGGTCAGATAGTACAAAAAACTCTCAAAACAATGCAAGCTATTGCTCTTGGTTGCTTGCCAAAACTTGAGGGTAAATATCTACTGATGAAGCCAACCACATACTTTGGTCACAGCGATTGAGTATCAAGCTGATACTTACCTAAATGCCTCTTCCCTGAGAGTATCTCAGAGAAGCATACTCTTCTAGTATATCAAGGGGCTAAGCAAGTGCCCAGTGGAGAAAGGTTTCACAGGAATACCCAGTTGTAAATATGGTGAAATACAATAATGACCATTTCAGCAAGATAGGATCAAAGGTGTAATACTCTCACTAATATCCTGAGGGCAATCAACAGCTGTCTAATTTCCCTAAAGAACAACTCAGTAAGAGGAAACTGATTTTGATGCTGTAAGTGCAGCCAAAATCCTGTGCTGGAGAAGTCATAGATCCTAGAGGAGAATGTACCATTGAAAAAATTATACAATATCCAATTACCTTCTAAATCCTTATATCCATAGGTTAGTATAGCTAGTAGAGGTATTGTACATATATAGCTCATTTAACAATGTAATACAAATGACAAACTATTTATGATAATAAAGAAATGAAAGTGTGTAGTTACCTATTACAATCAAACTTGTCATGTTAGGTATGTTTTCAATGTCAAGCCGAGATATATGTTACATTGACAAGAAGTCTTCAAACACTTCAGAGATCTACAGAATATAGTATTTACGATGTTTTAATAGCATAAGATTCTTTTTTACAACAATGAGACATGTCTGCTTCTGGCAGCCCCAACCTATCTTAGTATATATGATGAGCTTCAAAGAAACTCCATATGGAGTCTACCTTCTTTGTGGCAAAAGTTAGCCACCAGGCAAGAAAGTACCCTTGCCTCAACTGCTGACAGTATGCTGTCCAGATTGGTTAAACAGGGCACAAAAAGTGACTGTTAAACTTTGCAAAGACAAGGAGGATAGTTCTTCAAAAATCCTGCTTCACAGAAAAGTCTGTCAGATAGTCTAGACCTGTATGCCAAAGATGGATGTCCCAATGTTACAGAGAAACGTTGGATGACTGTCCAGGCAGCCAGCTGTTTCTGTAATTTCTTAGTTTTGGAAGTTGTTTGCTCTACACTTCCAGTTTATTGATGTAATATTATATCCTTCTCAATCTCTGATGAAGATGAAGACTAGATAGTTATACCTCACAAAAGAGGTATAAAGTGTATAAGCTTGAGAGACATGTAAATATTGTTTTGGGTTGGCAATGCAAGTTAGGATAGAAGTGAATTAGATACAATACTTTGGACTCACCAAGATAGGATAAATAATAGAGTATTTTCTCCGAATTTGTCAAATGCAAATATACTGGGCAACATCAATGTAATTCTTGCTTTATATATTTCTATATAGTTATTGTACTTATCATATATAGTTTTTCTATGTTATCCAAACTTTCACATTTTATATAGACAGAAAGGGGGAAGTGTGTAATAGTTTGATTGTGTTCTGACAAATAAAGCTTGCTTGGAGTCAGAGGGCAGAGCTAGTCACTAGCTGACCTAAATTAACCACAGAGGTTTGGAGAACTAGAGTCAGGGAGAAGACAGGAAGTAGTAAAGTGGGCTGGAAAGGGGAGCTCAGCCCTTCCTGATGAAGGAATGGTAGAGGTGGGAAGCAACTCTAGTTGCTCCCGTTTCTCTGACCTTTCAGGATTTTACCCCGGTATCTGACTCCTGGTTTGTTATTAACAAGATTGTTTAGATTAATGTTTCACTCATCAAAGAAGTTTCCCTTGCATTGGATGTAAGCTCTTTCAGAGAACTACAGCTAGTCAAAATTTAGAGAATAAAGAACTACAGAATGTTCATTCCCTAGAGGGATACCTATAATATAATCACTATACCCAAGGCTCATGAAAAAAGGAATGGAAAGGTTGTAAAAGTCTGAGTTCTGAAAGGACTGCTCTGGGAAAAAAAAAGTCTTCTGGACTTGAAAGCAATATTGTACTCACGAACTTTCAAATTTTATTGTTGCTGCACAAAGACTGCATAAGATCACACTAGGTAACAATCTTAAATGGATGGGAAAGGGTTCACAAAGTCCTACCCCTGTTTGAGGGGCTACAGACAGTCAGTATCTGTCTAGGGAGAGAATAATGGGGATATGAGAGACAGTGGCACTGGAGAAGTTGAGTTGGAGACAAAGAGTTGATATGATGAAGCTGTGTTGTACTCATGCATGAAAGCCCAAATCTTAAATAAAAAACAAACAAACAAATAAATATTTTTGTCCCGATTTGAAGACTATATAATGTGTACCTTTATCAAATCTGAAGAGTTTGCTTAATAGGTTAAGTGCTTACCACTGAAGCATGAGGATCTGAGTTTGAATCTCCACAACCCATGTAAAGTATAGTATAGTAGCTAACTGCATATAATCCCACTGCAAGGCAGGTGTTGTATAGCAATTTACTCAGAGATTAAGTCATCCACCATGGAAAGAACCTTCTTACCTTCTTAAGGTGGGATGTATAAAGGAAAATGGAGCAGCAGTATATTTTGAAAAAGGATGTCTACAGGGAGGTGAAACAAAAGATGGGGAGGTGAAGCACTCCATTCTAATGAGAAACTTGTTCAGACAGGAAGTAAAATATTCAAATTATTTCGGAAGTCCCTGAAACTGACAAGATTCACTACATCCTTCCTTCCCCAAGAAGGAGTAGAACAGTAAAGACTCCTCAAACACACTTTCAGACCATCCAAGCTACCTGTAAGAAGCAAGACCAAGTATGCTTCTTGGAAAAGACTCAGACTAACCAAGGCACTTGAAAAGGAGACTCCCTAACCTATTGACTGTCCTAAAAGGTGTTCACTGGACATCAAGTTTCCAGTATTTATAAATGGTTATATATGTTGGGGTGTGCTTTAGTAATGTAGCTATCTTTGAGTGATGTCTACTCCTGTAAGTAACCCATTACCCACAATCCTGTAAGTAGCCCTAATAAAACTCATTGGTCCAATTTGATTTTGGGGGTATCCATATTTACATCTTTCATGAGTTCCTGTCTGAGGAGAGCAGACATTTGTTCATGGCTCCCTAAACACAACAGCAGAAGACTACCACAGAGGTTTTCAACTCATCTAGTTTAGGGTATGCAACAGCAAACAAAGGAGATGCAGTGTCAGAGGAGGGAAAAGCAAAGACCAAAATCAGAGGTTGTCCTCTGACCACATATGCATGAGATAGCACTCATGCACCTACACTAGGACACATGAACATGTACACACACATACCTAAAAATCACATCACACAAACACAGTCAACAAATATGGTAGTTTACAGATATTTACACTTATGTAGAAAATGAAATTGAAATAAAAATTAAAATGAGCTAATATATGACACATCAGTCATATAGTACAAAAAATAAGTGCCAAATAGTGGCCTTGTTGGAGAAAGGATGTCACTGTAAAGGCAGGCTTTGAGTTCTTATATGCTCAAGTTATGCCCAGTGTGGCACACCATGTCCCTCTGCTGCCTGTGGATCAAGATGCAGAACTCTCACCTATTGTGGGATATTTATACACTCTGTAAAGATGTGTCACTTTGATTGGTTTAATAAAGAGCTGAATGGCCAACAGCTATGCAGAAAAGAATATGTGGGGCCTCCACGCAGAGAGATGAACTCATGGAGGGAGTTGGACAAGCAGAAGGGAGAAAGGTAAAAAGCCATGTGGCAAAACATAAATTAATTTAGGTCAATTTAGGTTATAAAAGCTACACGGGAAGAAGCCTAAACTAAAGGCTAAGCTTTCATAATTAATAGCAAATCTCTGTGTCATCAGATCTTTCTTCAACACCATGTCTGCCTGCCTGCTGCCGTGGCCCACGTGATCTTTCTTCAACACCATGTCTGCCTGCCTGCTGCCGTGGCCCACCGTGATGACAATGGTCTAAACCTCTGAAACTGTAGGCCAGCTCCAATTAAATGTTTTCCTTTATAGGAGCTGCCATGACTCTAGTGTCTATTCACAGCAATAGAAACCCTCATGAGGACAAAAGTTGGTAACAGGGCCTCTGGTATTGCTTTTGTTTGGAGGAATGTGGACTTTGGGAGTTTGATTTATAAAAGCAATTGAATGCTTTAAGTGCTGCTTGATGGGCCCTTTAGTAGGAACATGGAAGGCAGTGATGATGAGGGTAATTTGAAGTGGGGGTGCCTGACTCAAGGGGTTACAGAGAAGATTTTTAGTATGTGGCCTAGAGACTGTTCTTGTGATAGTTTAACTAAAAATGTGGCTGCTTTTGGCCCTTGTTTGAAAAGTCTGCCTGAGACTAAAGAGAAGGGTTTTGGATTAATTGCATTGACAAAGGAAATCTCAAAACAGCCTGGTATAGACTCTGTCATGTGGTTACTAGTATTCACTCTTATGAAAATTTATAATAAAAAGGAGCAAGCTGAGCAAGTAATAAATACAAAATGTAGAGATTGAGGAGAAAAAAGTGACAGGAAGTGGAATGGAGCTAAGTCCTATGTTCGAAGAGACAAATAGATTAAAGAAAAACCTGATCTTAAATGGAATAAATAAAGTGGTGGCCTCAGAGCAGGTCTGCTCCCAGCTAAGCTTCTAACTTGTGAAAGGGATTTAGAATTAAAAAGAAATTAAATGGAAGTTTGGGACTGCATGTGGTGTACACTTTTAATCTGAGCACTCAGAAAGCAGAGAGGCTGATGAATCTCTAAAGTCAAAGCCAGGCTGGTCTACACATAGAGTTTTAGGACAGCCAAGCTTCGGCAGTGAAGGAAACCATCAAGAACAGAAAGCTGGTGAAGATGTAGTTGAATGAGGGGGCCTTGTTCCAGCCCAACAAGCAACAGAACTTGGCAGTTTCAGCCATGTGGTTCTGGATTTAAAATTGATGGTGGAAGAAAGGGGCTATTGAATTTCCCTTCTAGACTAAGGAAAGCCCCTAAGGTCAGCATGTATTGGGGTGTTCCTCATGGAGGCCTAGAGAGGCAATTGCATGAAGCCATGAAGCTGCAGCCTGGATTGCCTTGGAGAACCCAAGATGTTAGAGATGCCAGAGTCATGGGATGCTTGCCAAGGAAAGCTGCTAACAGGGAGTGGAACCAACCCAAGAGAAAGAGGTATGTTGCAGTCAACAAAGCTAAAAGGAGTTAGAGATGCAAAGACTGCTTTGACATCAGACAGGAAGGTGCAGAATTTGGAGTTTGCCCAGCTTCTTTTTGGTCTTGCTTTGGTCCAGTATAAAGTCACTATGTTCCCTTTCCTCACTTTTGGAATGATGATGTGTACCCTATGTCATTTTATGATGGAAGTATACAATCTGCTTTTTGACTTTGATTTTGCAGGGGATTAGAGTTAAGAGATTGCATGAGTCCCTATAGAGAATTTGAACTTTGGATTTTAAACAAGTTCGAGACTGTTATAGATTATGGGGACTCTTGAAGTTGTCCTGAGTGCATTTCTGCATTATGTTATGGCTGCAAGCCTATGGAGGCCAAAGAGGGAACTAAAACAGTAGTTTTGACAGCACAAACAAGATTTGTAGAAACTCAAGCCATCCTTTGTCCTAAAATGGAAAGGAGAGGTGGTCATAGAATCTTCTGTTCAACACTCCTTTCTGTGAAGGTTTGTACAATGTTCAGGAGAGGATGAAGTTAGAAGGTTAAGATGTGGGTTTTCGAGCTGGGGAGATGGCTCAGTGTTTAAGAGGGCTTGCTCTTCTGGGAGAGTATGGAAGTTTAGTTGCTAGCACCCATGAAGCAACACACAGCCATCTGTAACTACAGTTTCCTAGAATCCAATGACCTTGTCTAGCCTGCACAGGCTCTCTCTCTCTCTCTCTCTCTCTCTCTCTCTCTCTCTCTCTCTCTCTCTCTCTCTGTGTGTGTGTGTGTGTGTGTGTGTGTGTGTGAGTGTGTCTGTACCTCTGTCTCTGTACCTCTGTCTCTGTTTGTCTGTCTTCTCTGTCTCTTTCTCTCTGAATCTTTCTCTCTCTCTCTCTCTCTCTCTCTCTCTCTCTCTCTCTCACACACACACACACACACACATGTTTTAAACCATATGATCTCTCTGTGGAATTAACATTCAGAAGCAAAGAATCTATCCCTAGTCTTTTGAAAGTCCTCTACTGTTTTCAGAGGGAAAATGTACAGATTAGAACTCAGCTCTTGCTGGTCCTCTCCACCATGTATTCTGGTATGGCTTTCCACATCTGGTTGCCAAACCTTCTGTAAGTTCTGGCCCACTGGTTGGGGGCCTGGATATCTCAGAAAGTACAGTGTGTAGTCAAGTAGCCTATTACATGAGAAGGACCAGGGACTATTTCCGACACCAGGAAGCCAGATGCTTGACAATCTTGGCAAAGGTATCTATGGGATGGAGGAAAGAGTACCTGGCAATATGGGGAAAGATTGTCTGCAGAAGCTGGATGGGCCTCCAGTGTGGGAAAGAGCAGGACTTATCTCTATATCATTATGTTATGGAAACCTTTAAATAAATTTGTTCTCCTGATTTCTTGTATTCAGAAGAGTACCTAAGAAATAAAATAATCAATCATGTTTCTACACTATATGCAGATATATTTATATTTAATAGTATTAGAAAAATACTCTTGCTATAAGACACATACTATGAAGATGAATTATCATCAAATGTTGGGATAATTGAACTAAAATTATAAAATAATGCCAGGAAAAACATCAGTTTCTCATATTAAGCAATTTACTGATTCAGTTAAGTCTGAGACTTACTTCACATAAATAAAAATCATTTCAACTGGGATTATTTTTAATCATAAACATCAATGGCATATAAAGGATCAGAAATTCTCCCTGAGTTCCTATTTTTTCTCAGTAGCAATTAAGGCAGCATAGACATGTCAATTTCTGCTTGAATCATATTTATCCTTTGGAACTAAGTGACTTGGGAGATTAAATTAACCATTAAGTAAACAATCAGCACACTATGATATATGTCTAAGAAATTGGGTTAGGACGGCTTAGAGACTAAACACATTTAGAGCATATTTTATGTACCATTACTATGTAAAATTGTGATCTGCGAGTGCTGGGAATTGAACTCAGGTCCTTTGGAAATTCAGTCAGTGCTCTTAATTGTTGAGCCGTCTCTCCAGTCCTCATACTCCACTTAAGAATGAGCCATCTGTTGGGCTGGTAAGAACATCCAACGTTCACTTGGAGAGAGCTGGCGGGATGGCTCAGCTTGCTGTCTGTAACTCTAGTTGTAGGGGATCTCACAGCCTCTTCTGGCCTCTGTATAGGCACCAGGCACACAAGTGGTGCACAGACATACATGCAGGCAAAACACCCACACATAAAATAAAAACAAAAATAAAGGGTGGGCAAACAGAAAAAAAAACAACTGAGCAATAATGATTTTGGAAGTAACTGTTAACACAAAGAAATCCAATTAGGCAAGAAGTATATGCCATGAGATCCACAATTACATTCTGACGTCACGATAAGATCAGTAATAAAGCAAGTACACTGAAGGAGACATTCACACCAAATGAAGCAGTAAAACCAGAAACCAGCTTGAAATTTCTTACAAAATGAAATCCCCAAACATAAACTATTTAACTCAGTCTAGTGAAGCAAATCATTCACAAAGAAATTTCAAAGAATAAATGTAACAGATGAACAAAGTTGATTGAACAGCAGATTAGGAAAGGTAAACCAGTAAAGATCAGAAGAAACACTGGTAATAACAAAAGCAAAAACTATTAGTGAAACACAAACTGCATTGAGGTTTGCAACAAATAAAATGGACCTCTTTAAGAAAAAAGAAAAATCAGAAAAAGGAGAGATTAGTTAATGTGTAAAACCAAGAAGATTAATATTGGAAATAGGTAAAGAAAATAAACTAAATGGAACTCATTTATACATGCCTGATATCCCTATTTATAAGTGATTCAATATCAAGTGGAGGGCATCATGGCATGATAAGCAATACTGGTTTCCTCCATCACATTAAAATTGAAGGGACATGAAAAAGCTAAAAGTTTACAAATCAGCATTTGTTAGAGTACAATAGAGAAATAAAGAAATAAAAGAGTAAAACATTACTGGCTTAATAAATATGGTGAATAATTTAATAGTAAATCTAGACAGTAATTTAAACATTGATTGATATTGATAAAAAATAAAATATTTTTGCAGTTATGTGACTTGATATAATAAAAGGGATATCACTAATATAATGAGTTCTTAATTAAAATCTTAAAAATTTGAAACCTACACAGACAAGATAAAAACACAGAAAATGGAAATACAGACACATAAAAGCATGAAATTAAACATCAGTAATGATGCTTTACAGCTGAAATGAGACTCTAAAAAGACTGTCTCTTCTTTCCCAGAGAAAAACAAAATAATTCTTAACTCAATCATCCCTACATTTGACATAAGTACATTGTCACCAAGAACGAAAAAAGCAGAAGGAATGGTACAAAATTCATTTAATAAGGCTATAGGAACCTAACCCCAAAATAAACACAGAGTTCATAAGTCTATTTTATGTGAGAGCATAGTCACAGAAGATTGAACAAATTTTCTGAGTCAAACACAAAGTGTGGTGGGTTTTTTTTTGTTCGCTTTTCTGAGTCAAACACAAAGTATGGTTTTTTTTTGTTCACTTTTTGATGATTTTTGTTTGGTTTATTTTAATTTCTGGAACAGGGTTTCTCTGTGTATACCTGGCTGTCCTGAAGCTCACTCTGTAGAAAAGGCTGGCCTTGAACTCAAAGATCTGCCTGCTTCTGCCTTCTCAGTGCTGGGATTAAAGGTGTGAGCCACCACCGCCAGACTTAAAGAGTCTTTTAAACAATGAGTTCTTTTTTCAATTAGATTAAGCTCAGAAGATCAAATGTTTACTCCAAAGTAATAAAATAAATGATAAATTTTGATATGTACAGAAAAACTAATTAGTAAATACTAACAACTATTGGGAGTACTCAGTCCTAAGTGGTATGTTTTTATCAAACCCTTCTTCTTAAGGTTCAGGATATATATATATCTTTCCAATCACAGTAAGACTCACACACACATGAAATTCCAGAGACTAATATACATAAGACTTGCACAAGTTCAAACCATGTCAGTTTTGGGATTTCCAACACTGAGAAGACAAGTGAAAACAAGATCACACCCCTAACCAAGAAGCTGTTTGCAACTGGTATCTGTTAGGAGAAGAAAAATCCATTTCCTTCAATGGACTATCACTGGATATATCAACTAACTGCCATGGCAGGTCCAGGAGTAGTTGGCCAATATAATGGATTCTATAGTGTGTGTGTGTGTGTGTGTGTGTGTGTGTGTGTGTGTGTGTGTGTGTGTGTGTAAGAGAGAGAGATTTTTGTTTAGTTTGGTACTTTTGTTTTTTTTTTTCTGAGACAGGGTATCTCTGTGTAGCTCAGACTGTCTTTAAACTCACTCTGTAGACCAGGCTGGTCTCAAACTCAGAGACCCCCTGCCTCTGCCTCCTAAGTGCTATGATCAAAGGTGTGAGCCATCACTATTCAGCTGGTTTTCTTTTTCAATGTTTTTCTCTATACAATGTGCCACTTTATTTTGAGGGAAGGAGTCTCTCACTGAACAAGTAGTTCGTCTGGTCAGTTAGTGAACTTCAAAGCACAGCTATCTCAGTCTCCAATGCCTTGTCTTGAGGTTACAGAAGCATACCCCACGAAGGCTTTGTACCTGGAGAATGGACATTTGAATCCAGGTCTCATGCTTGAGCAGTAAGCATTTTGCCAGTCAAGCCATTTCCTTGGAAGAACCCAAGGAGATTCTTACAAGTCTTCTCTACTCTAATGTCAGTTTGGTTACTGTCTCGCACTTGTTTTTCCATTAGTCAGGGCCAATTAGTTATAGACTTAAAATCCCCAAACTGTGAAACAAAATAATTTTTTCTCTTTATGAGTTGAAGATCTTGAGTATTGTTGGTTGTTTGTTATTTGTTGTACAGGACTTGGAAACTGAGTCCTGAACTGTGTTGCTTTAGGGAGTCTTAATGTAATCAAAGAGGGGTTTTTCTTCCTACTTTCTTTGTTCAAGCTATTCTTGGATTTGTTTTCATTCCAATACTGTTCTTGTATTTCCCTTCTGGGGTCATGAACTTCCACAAAGATACTCTAATCCATGTGTGATCGCCCCAGACCAGTGCCACCTATGGGAAGACTTAATATGGACAACTCCACTGATTAAACTACTTCAACTGTCCCCAGGCATTCAGGCAGCCTGTCCACAGCATCAGCACTTATGTCACTACTCCATTGCTCAGTCACTGCCATCCAGACCTCCTGAGCAGCTCAGTGTACATATGGCACACCATCTGATTACCCAGTCTATGGGCAATCAGCCAGCAGTCATTGTAGCTACACAGTACCTGGATAGAATGGTAACATGTCCAAAGATACTAGTCAACCTCAACTGAGCACAGGGATTACAACCAGGCCAGCAGTCATCCATCCTAAAACCATCTGATGTAGCTAATCACTGTACCTCCATCCTATCTTCTCATCAGCCACTCCCATTTGTAACTGCCAATAAGCAGAATAGTCATACTTAGAAGAAAACCTTATTGCAGCCAGCTCTCAACAGTCACATCTCAGAATGGATTCTGCAGCCAAGCTCCAAGTCAATATAGCTAATGGAGCAACAGCTGTAGGTAGTACAATTCATTCCAAGAGAACCATCTCAGAAGCATGGGAGCTTATGGATAGGAGTGTGTAGGATTTTCCAGATGGAAAATTTGGAACATGAGTGTCACTAACAACTGGTTGAGACAGGAGAGAGGGATTTTTATCATGGAGTCATGGGCAGAAGTGGTCTGGAAAGGGAGTATAGTCCCATAACAGTAAAATAAGGTATAATTTTAAAAAGATGGAGAGGTCATTTGGTATACAATCTTCATTCAAGGGCTTCCCAGAGAGAGTAATGAGGAAGATAAAGGTTTCCCTCCCATTCTTCAGAGGGCTCTGTAGGAGTGCTGGGAATAGTCATAAAGTGCCAGATGCTAGGGGCCAAATGCAGTAGACATACCTTCAAGATCTTCCCCTCTGAGTGATGCACAGGGAGAGAAAAGTGAAAGGAGGCTGTGGACTGACAAACAGAATGCCCAACAGAAAGGCTCACTTACCAACTGTGAAAATATAGTCTATGCAACTATTCTTCCATTGTAGTTAGATAGGCAATTATTTATCATGTTCTAATGTCAAGCTTCTATTTGACCCATATTTATAATAAATAGCTACTCTTTGTACACCTAACATCATTTGAAAAAAAAAAGAAAAGTGCTATTTCATACTCTCAGACAGAGGGCTCTTGACCACCGGTTGTGTTTTATGTTTCTCCGGATTAGGAGCTTAGGGTCTATGATTCAGTTATGCCAATAAAGCATAAATGATGAGTGACTGAGATGGTGTTCAGCAATTTTCTTACTAGGCAATCTTTAGTGAACCAAATAAAGATTTATTCCTTGTGGATGCCCAAATATGTGAGCCTGTTTCCACGTTGACCAAAGATCAGAGAGTTGGGACTTTTCTCTAGTTCCTTCAAGGTTATTTTCTTTCTACCTCAAACAAAAGTCCCACCTTGCTGTTCACCAGAGAGTTCTGCTTTCCCAAGGTTATTATCAACAGGTGTGGCTAATGACCAGACCTTGTACTCCAGGAATAGAGAAGTAGTTTGTTCCTACCTCAAATAAGAGTCTAAGAATCCAACTAAGTTCCAGTTCCCTTTATGGAGATAACTTGGGGTTCCTCCCAGGGAGCGGTTTGCCTACAGAATGTTTTGGTCTAAGGTGTAAGCATGACTTGTTTTGTTCTAGCAACAGAATGTTTAACTATGGATGTAGTCCATGACTTTCAATTAACCTGTTCATGTATCATGATAATGCAGTCTTTTGGAGTCAGAGTATTTTAAGTAGTTGGAAATTAAATGTTGGCGAATTGGAATTCCCTCCTGATACTATCCTATATGTTTCTCCATTTTATTATTTTCATTCATGTCTTCATATTCTTTCTTATATGTCTAATCCCCATGCTTTTACCCTGGAGAGAGGTATTTTTGTCGTCGCTGGTCCCCGACAATTCCTCCACAAAATCAACCTGAATTAACACCTACAGAGTGTCTTTTGTGTTGTTGTATAGGATAATCAACCATTTGGTTGCCAGCTGCTACATTATCCCTTTTTATCGTGTCATTAAGTGCTCATGTTTCAAATAGAGGCTCATGCAAAAACCAAAATACGTTCTTGAATATAAAAGGAGGAATCAAACTCTGCTCTATAGAAATGCTTTCTCATCCAAAGCCATTTATTTCAGATACATTCTTTTGTTATGTTCTTGTCAGGTGGCTTGAAATGCTTCCTGGGTCCCACTTAGCTGATTAAATTTGAACTCTAAAGCATATTTTTTTCCAGGCTTCAAGACAAGAAGAGACTATATGGTGAGTGGGAGGAAAAGTTAATAACTCATTTTCCAACACAGTAGAGTATATTCTCACTCAAGAATTGAACTTTGACTCTCAAATCAGAAGGAGATAATTTTCGATGACATCTTTTCATGATTTCTCATTTTTAGGAGAATTCATTTAAAGTCAAATATGGTTTCTCACCGTAACTTCACAAGTGACTCATAAATGTATCTTATGATATCTTTATCTTATATCTATTATGGTGTTGCTCTTCCAGTTTACTTCCTATGAAGATGTATAATCATTATAATTTGCCTCCTGCTCTACCACTTTCTTCTGGTTAAGGACTGCCACTGATCCTATTTCCTTTACAGTAACATGTCAGTTCTTTGTCATCAATAAAGCTATAATGGTCTGTCTACATAACTGTTAATTTTAATGATTTGTTCATTTTATTTTTATGAGTATAAACATTTTGCTTGCATGCATGTGTGTGTACCATGTACATGCCTAGTGAAAACAGGGGTCAGAAGAAGGTGTTGAATGCCCTAGAACTGAAGTTATGGATAGTTATTAGCTTCCATGTGGATTCTGCAAATTGAACCCACTTCCTCTGCAAGAACAAGTGTTCTCCGTTGTGAAGACATCTCTCCAATACATGCATGATTCTTCATATACTCAGAACCACTAGGCTTGACCTCATCAAAGCTCTCAGATATAAAATGCTTGACTTCATAAAGGCTCTTAAATGTAAAATATTTGACATCAGTAAAGCTCTCAAATACACCATGCTTTCATCTTTGAATCTTTGTACATTTCTTCTTCTACTGGCTACATATATCACATATTTCTGTCTTTATGGCTATTTTTGATGACTCATTTCCTAAGGTGATATCCTTGGACTTCTGTCCCTTATCGTCTTCTGTTTCTAATATCTTAACTCATCTTTCATAAAAATATTTCATAATTGCTTACCATTATTATATTAATTTGGGTTTATTTTCTGGTAAATATTCTCATTGAGACAGTTTTGTTTAATCTAATAATGCCATGTTAATTGTGAGGTTGAAGTGGGAGCATTGCCTTGAGTTCAAGGACAGTCTGAGCTATAGTGAGTTCTAGGCCAGTTTGGATACAATGGAAGACTTTTTCTCAAAAGAATTTTTAAAGGAATCAAACAAGCAAATGAAGCATGTCTCTCTGTCAGGCACAGTATGTAGAAATATTTTAATTTTTGATTGAATTGTCACCTGAAGCAAGTGCATAGATTGATCTGGAAAATAACATTTCTGAAAATCTGAAAAGTACAATTTAAATAACAAGTCCACCTCAATTTGCCAAAATAATTTGAATTGTTTCTTATTCCAGCCTTTTGTTTTCTTTTCTCTTTCTGTGTCATGAAAATTACATCAATGTATAATAATGCTTTATAATAAAAAAGTGTCCTCAGGTAGTCTTAGTCTGTTTGCATAGCAATATAAACCACCATTAAGGTTTGGAAAAGATTAGATTAATATGGCAGGAAAGTATGGATCAATTGTATGCATGGTCAATAAACACTAATTGTTAGACAGTATTTTGTGTTTAACAATAGATTTAACTCTTCTACCTGGAAACATGTTATATTGAGCTGCCTGTCTGTCCCCTGAATTTCACAAACAATAACTATAACAGTAATCACACTACCTGTATAGTGTATCAAGCACGTTCATATACATCTTTATTTAACTTTAATAACTGTCCTGTAAAGCAAAGAGCATAGATTTTTAACCTATGATTTACTTCATTCAAGTAAGAGAAAATGTTTTGCTCATTTCATGGAGCTAGTAAGTTAGATAACACTAGTTATACCCATAAAGTCTCACAAACCTGTCCACCTAAACATGGAGGTGAAGTAAACAGGGAAAAACCCACAAGGTCTCAACTCTACCAAAGAACTACAGGCAACTGTGGAATGCTGAGAGCAAAAGAAATAGTCTTCCCCAGGGGGAAACCTCCCAATTGGTTATCCAATGCCAAAAGGTAAGCCATCAAAACATATATACAAGTAACGTTATACAGATAGAGCACGTTATATTTGGGAAGATGTACAAATATGTATATATGTATATAGCAACAATTAATGCAAAAAGGGCATAAATTTGAAATAGAACAAGAAGGAATACATGAGAAGGCCTTAAAGGGAAAAAAAGGGAAGCTATAAATAATGGAATTATAGTATCAAAAAGAAAAGTAAAAAATATTAAAAGAACAGCTAGGTAATTTAAGTTAGAGTTATGGGTCAATGTATATATGACATAAATCTGCATAAGTCTATGAATTCTTTACAGGATAGGACTATATGAATACATTTCAGTGTATAGATTATATAAACTTGTTTAATTATTCAATCTTATCCTTACTAAATCTCACATGACCTATTCTGGGTCTTAATCAAAGTTTTAATAGGCTCATTGTAGGTTATCTATGGGTTATTTAATAGGATCATTATATATTATCTTTGGATTACTTAATAGGATCATTGTAGATTATTCTGCTTATTTCTTTCCATTCTCCACAAATTCATTAATACAGGCTTTAAAATTTCTGGTTTATTCTGAACTCTGAATTTTTTGCCTAAAAGCAGTCACATTTCTTCACATCGTGCACATGCGCTATAAAATCACTGGGACTTGAGAGTGATATGGCACTGTGTAAATAGGATGCATTTGAAGATTTAATCTCAAGTTCCCGCTCTTCCTCAGCTACTAGATACACTCCCTTCACAGGCTGGAGGTTTGCTTGTTTGCTTTTCCAGTTAAATATTAGCAACTACAAAGCAACTCTGATGGAGTCCTTATGGGATCCTGATATTTCACAGCATCTCTCTACAGTCCAGTGTCAAATGTCACAACAGAAAAGGCAGACAAGCAAAGTGGAATCAAACTGAAGTCATATACACATAAACATGCACAACTCTCTACGTGTTCTTATCTAAGTAGTTTTGTTGTACATTTTTGGTGGATGGAAAGACTGAAATCGCACATAACAACCTTAAGAGATTCCTCTCCATAGGGTCTACCAAATGCTATTAATCTCCCTGCCGTGTGTGTGTGTGTGTGTGTGTGTGTGTGTGTGTGTGTGTGTGTGTGTGTGTGTGTGTCCCTCCTCTCTCTCTTCCTGTCTCTGTCTATATGTCTGTGTCTCTTTCCTTCCCCTTTCTCTCATTCTTTTTTCTTGCTCATTTTGTGATTCTTCTATATAGGTTGATTGCTTCTTCACATTGGCTAATTTGTCTGCATTTATCGGTTTCATAAGCAGGAAAATCTACTGACTTCCAAGCCTACCATATTAAATGGATATAGGAGAATTCCAAATGTTATAGATGTATACATCATGTTTATAACATTTAATATAATTATGTACATTATTAAAGAATTCAAAAACTCTATGTGAATTTTCTATATGTGCTAAAGTCTCATTTAGATGACATTGAAGTAAAGAGGAGCTATGTAGTTTCAAATTCCATGGAGATTTTTAACTATGAAAAACAAAATATACTGAAAATTAAATGCAAGTTATAATGATATAGAAACTTTCAAGTCATAAAATAAAGTTGTTCAGTGGAACAAACAGTAGAGTAGCTATTAGATTTGTAGACTTGAAAAGACTTCTTAAGAACAACACATTTGAACCTCAAAGTTACAGAATAAGAAAGAATTTGCAGTGCACAGAGATCTGAAGAAGAAGCATACCAGCTGGCTTGGAATAGAAAATTTAGGAGACCCAATGACACAGTTATAAACCATTGCCTAGTTTCATTTTCATGAAAAACAAAAAAGTATCAGTATAAATAAAAATAAATATTGCCAATAAAAATATCTCACCAAACATGTATAAGTATAGGTACATCAACTTATAATTTTCATACATAATATGTATATATAAACTGATTTATTTCATTGTAGGTTTAGCTATACATATATATGAAGAGGGAATTATGTGACACTAGTAGATGAAAATTTGGCAATAAAAGGGAGCTCCACACTAAATCCCCTAGATTTTTAAGGTTGAGTCACATATCAACAAAGAGAGAAGCAGTAAAAATAAAAACATGATAATTTTAAATATGAATAATTACAGCTGAATTAAATGTTCTAAAGAAAATATGACTTAAAAATAATGTGCTATTTATAAAAATACCTAATTATAAAAGCACAGCAAGTTAGAAGCTAAAGTTGAAAGAAAGAGGACACAAAGACTAAAGTGAAGCTTTTAAGTTCTGAGTATGAAAGAAATCTTAAGATGACTTGAAATAAAGTTAGATATACCAAGGGTTAAATATTATCCCACAAAACCATATAAAATACATATCCAAAATGATGGTCTCAAAAATGTACAAAAACATGGCAGAATCATGAAAATGTATATATATATTTATAAACTGCACTCTTAAGTTGGAGTTTGATGAAGCACAATTTTCTCTAACAAAGTAAAATAACTACCCAGCCGTCAGGGCCTGGCTGTTAGAAGGCACTTGACTTTGACAAATAAAGTGACCCTCTCAATAGCTCAATTCGCCGGGGGGTGGTGGCGCACACCTTTAATCCCAGCACTCGGGAGGCAGAGGCGGTGGATCTCTGTGAGAGGCCAGCTTGGTCTACAAGAGCTAGTTCCAGGACAGGCTCTAAAGCTACAGAGAAACCCTGTCTCGGAAAAAAAAAAAAAAAAAAAAAAGAAAAAAAAAAAAACTCAATTCAAGCAGTTAAACTGGTTATAGAACCAGCTGTCTGTTCAGATTCTTTCCCCAAAACAGAGTCCAGTGCCTCTACTAAATTAACGTTGAACAAATATTTGATACGATAGTGATGTACTTCCCAGTCCACTTGTTCTTGAGTACCAGCTATCTGTGCTTCTGTTCTGTTTCCTCACATTTTTTATATGTTCTCAAGGGTGGTAACTTCTAATCTAACTCTCCATTTTGTTCCTGCCATCTAAAGTAATGTGCTGCCTATGTTATTTGTTTTTGAGACAAAGTATAAATATTTCCTGTTTTTATTATAAAATTAAATGTGAGAATAAAATTAAGCTACCCAGGGCAGCACAAGTAGGTGACAGAGCAACACATAACTCAAAAGGTAAAGGTTTGCATACAATGCTCAACATCAAATTATGAAGAGAAATGGCAGAAGTTTGAAAATAGATTAAACTACATAAGGATATTTTTAATATAATTTATTCATTAATGAATAAAATAGATATAGAATGAAAATTGCAAGTATATAGAAAAGTAAACAATGTGACTACCAATCTTGACCCAGCTGAAAACTTTAAAGATTGGTTTGAAAGTTTATTCAAATTTTTAACATTGCAATATATGTTTCTAGCAGTCTCTGCCTTTGAGTAGAACAGACTTCTTGGGTTGTGATGCAATGTATTTACTATGTATCTCTCTAATGAGATTGTTATTTGGAACGGAAATTAGCAGTCTACAGTCTGAAAAACACATCTAATCAGATGCCAAATTTTGTAATTAAAGTTTTAATGTACATTGTCACTCCTTCTTTGTATTATCTGCTGCTGGTTTAGCAATGCAGATATTGTATGACCTACAAACCCAGACACATTTGCCCTCTGGATCTTCCAAACCTAGTATAAGAATTTTATTATTTTTCATCAGTACTTATCACATAGCCTAAGCATCCCACACACCAAAATTAAGTTAAAATGAATGAATTTTAATGTACATAACAAGGAAGAAATAATTTATTTTTGTGATGCCAAATTTATCATGTGGATAAGCATCTTTTACTTGGAAAAATAACAAAAGAGAACATAGATAAGTTTATTTTAGCACAGCCAGAAGATTCAGAGCCATGTCCCTCAGTAACACAGAGAAAACTTAATATGAAGAATTATTATTCACTAAAAGAAGTGAAAGATAACTCGGACAAATTCCAAAGATAACAAATGAAAGAACCAGCTACTACTCACTCTTGACTAAGATACTGTGTACACTGTGCAGGAACACAGGTTAGCAGAAAGCCCCAACTGGCCCCAGGCTGAAACTCAGACCTCATTGCCATGGGATGCAAGACAATGACCAGAAATCAAGTATAGCCATGGCCAAGAAACCTGTTAGAGTTCAGCCTAGCTTTGTCTGAGGGAATGTCCCGAATCTCAGAGTATGGGGAAGTCAGAGGTGTTCTTTTCAGGTGAGCGTTCTTGGCATGTGGTTTCTTCTGGGGGAAAAAAAAGAAAAAAGAAAAAAAAGATTTGGGGTGAAACTGAACTTTCTTTACTTAATAAAATAAAGATCAAACAGAGGTAAAGAGCCTGCATAACCCCTCCTCACACTCTGCAGGTCCACTCTGTGCCCTCTATAAATACACGCTTACGCCTCACCAACCAGCATGAACAGCATGTTCCAACCCTAGTTTCATAAAGCTGGTAAAAGGTGAATATGGAAATTCAAGATCCAGAAAGTTGATATTGTAAGCATTTGTAGAGAATAAATTTACAGAAAATGCATAAAAGATGACTTGTGAATTTCTTAGTGGTTTCCATTGGAATGTAGTTCATTTTCTTTTGAAAAATGGATATGCTTTTGAGAGATGCACTTGATGCTTCTTACAGATCTAAGTTGGTTAAAGGAGATTGCTTGTAAAATATTAAAGATAAGTTGTAAACATGGTTTCTATCGTCTATATTCTAGGAAGAAATCACTTGAAAGAATTTTTTAAAGTTTTTATTATTATTTTAATTGAGCTATATATTCTTATCCACTTTATCATGAAAGGTTGTTGTATTTTGTCAAAGGGTTTTTCAGCATCTAATGGGATGATCATGTGGGGTTTTTTTCAACTTGTTTATACAATCAATTACATTGACAGATTTTTGTGGGCTGAACCATCCCTGCATCTCTGGGATGAAACCTACTTGGTCATGGAGTGCTGTGGGACAATGGTCTTCTTGTACTTTGTAAAGATTTGTCTCCTATATTGTTTTTAATAAAATGCTGATTGGCCAGTAGCCAGGCAGGAAGTATAGGTGGGGCAACCACAACAGGAGAATGCTGGGAAGGGGAAAGGTACAGTCTGCAGTCTTCATCCAAATGCAGAGAAAGCCAGACACAGAGCAGCAAGATGAGAATGCCTTGCTGATAAAAGGTGCCAAGCCATGTGACTAAAACAGATAAGAATAATGGGTTAATGTAAGTTATAAAAGTTAATAAGAAACCTGAGCTACTAGGCCAACCAGTTTATGATTAAAGTTGGCCTCTGTGTGTTTCTTTGGGACTGAACGGCTGTGGGACCAGGTGTGACAGAAACCTCTGTCAACAATGGTGGATGATTTTTCTGATTTGTTCTTGGATTCAGTTTACCAGGATTTTATTGAATATGTTTACATCAATGTTCATGAGTGAGATTGATCTGTAATTCTCTTTTGTAATAAGGTCTTTGTGTAGTTTGGGTATCAGGGTAATTGTAGCCTCATAAAAAGAGTTTGGCAATATTCCTTTCATTTCTATTGTGTGGAACAATTTGAGGAGTATTGGTATTAGTTCTTCTTTAAAAATCTTGAAATTCTGTGCTGAAACCATGTGGTACTAGGATTTTTTGTTGGGAGACTTTTGATGACTGTTTCTATTTCTTGAGCAGGTATAGTTCTATTTAATTTGCTTATCTGGTCTTGATTTAATTTTGGTAAGTGATATTTCCCAGATTATTGTCCATCTGTTTTAAGTTTTCCAATTTTGTGGAGTACAGGTTTTCAAAGTATGACCTGATGATTCTCTGGATTTCCTCTGTGTCTGTTGTTATGTCTCCGTTTCATTTCTGATTTTGTTAATTTGGATATTCTCTCTGTGTGTCTTTTGGTTAGTTTGGATAAAGGTTTATCTATTTGGTTGATTTTGTCAAATAACCAACTCTTGGTCTCATTGATTGTTTGTATTGTTTTCTTTGTTTCTATTTTGTTGATTTGTGTCCCATAAATTTGGTTATGTTGTATGGTCATTTTCATTGAATTTTAGGATGTATTTGATTTCTTTATTTCCTCCTTGACCCTTTGACGATTCAAGAGAGCATTGTTTAATTTCCATTTGTTTGTGGGCTTTCTGAAGTTAATGTTGTTGAAATCTAATTTCAAGCCATGGTGATCTGATAAGATTCATGGGGTTATTCCAATTTTTTTGCATCTGTTGAAGTTTGCTTTACTACCTAGTATATGGTCAATGTTTGAGATGGTTCCTTGAGGTGCTGAGAAGAAGATATATTATTTTATGGTTGGATGAAATATTCTATAGGTGTCTGTTAAGTCCATTTGTGTCATAATATCTCTTAGTTCCCTTATTTTTCTTTTAATTTTCTATCTGGCAGATCTGTCTAGTGTTGAGAGTGGGGTGTTGAAGTCTCCCACTACTACTGCGTGGGGTTTTATGTGTGATTTAAGCTTCAGTAGTGTTCCTTTTACATATGAGGGTGCCCTTTTATTATAGATGCTCAGTATTGAGATTTCCTCTTTTTAGATCTTTCCTGTGACTAATATGAAATGTCCTTCTTTGTCTCTTTTGATTGATTGTAGTTTGAAATCTCTTTTGCTAGATATCAGAATAGCTACACCAGCCTGTTTCTTAGGTCCATTTGACTGGAAATTTTTTTCCAACCCTTACTCTGATGGTTGAGTCTGTCTCTAAGGTTGAGGTATGTTTCTTGAATGGATCAGAAGGATAGATTCTGTTTTTGTATTCAATCGGTTAGCCTCTGTCTTTTTTATAGGTGATCTGAGTCCATTTATTTTAAGAGATATGAATGACCAGTGATTGTTAGTTCCTGTTATTTTAATTTTTGTTGCTGGTGATATTATTGTGGGCATTTTTCCTTTCTTTTGGATTTGCTGCTGTAAGATCATCTATTGACTGTGTTTTTGTGGATAAAGCTAATTTCCTTGGGTTGGAGCTTTCCTTCTAGTACTTTGTTTAGGGCTGAGTTTGTGAATAGGTATTGGTTAACTCTTGTTCTATCATGGAATATCTTGTTTTGTCCATCTATGATAACTGAAAGTTTTGCTGGGTATAGTAGTCTGGGCTAGCATCCATGGTCTATTAATGTAATGCTTGACCAGGACCTTCTGGCTCTTATTGTTTCCATTGAGAAGTCAAGTGTATTTCTGATAGGTCTGCCTTTATATATTACCTGGCCTACTTCCTTTGCAGTTATTAATATTATTTCTCTATTTTGTATGTTTAGTGTTCTGTTTATTATGTGGCAAGGGGCCTTTTTTTTGTCCAGTCTATTTGGTGTTCTGTAAGCTTCTAATATTTTCATATTCATCTCTTTCTTTAGGTTGGGAAAGTTTTCTTCTATGACTTTGTTGAGTATATTTTCTGTTCTTTTAAGTTGGACTTCTCCTTCTTCTATCCCTATTATTCTTAGGTTTCATCTTTTTATGGTGTCCCGTATTTCCTGGATATTTTTGTGTTAAGCTTCTGTTAGATTTAATGTTTTCTTTGACTGATGAGTCTAATTCCTCTATTGTATCTTCAACACTTGAGATTCTGTCTTCTACCTCTTGTATTCTGCTGTTTATGCTTGCACTTGTGGTTCCTGGTCGATTTTCCATATTTCCCATTTCCAGAGTGCCTTTGGTTTGTGTTTTCCTTGTTGTCTCCACTTCTGTTTTCAAGTCTTTAATCATTTCTTTTACCTGTTTGAATGCCTTTTATTGGTTTTCTTTAAGGAATTTGTTGATTTCTTCCAATTTTTTGTTTGAATTTTCTTCCATTTCTTTGAACAATTTTTCATTTCAATTTTAAGGGCCTCAAACATTCTCTTAAAACTATTTTTTTAGGTAATTTTCTTCTGCTTCATCTGTATTGGGATTTTCAAGTCTTGCTGTTTTAGATCCACTAGTTTCTGTTGGTGTAGTGTTGCTATTGTGGTATTGAGTGTATTCTTGCCTTGTCTACCCATCTTTTTCTCTGATTGGTGTAGTTGGTGTTATGTCTCTGGTGATCACTCTTCCAGGTGCCAGTGGATCCAAGGCTCAGATGGTTGTTCCTCATGGTGGAGTTGAGGCCTTGGTTCCTGTCAAGTTGGAGATCATTCCGTGTTCCTGGAGGTCACTTGGTACTACCAGAGTTCGCTCTATAATCCCAGAAGTCAGTTGTGCCTGTTCCCTGGTAGGTTGCTTGCTTGGGCCTGTTCCCATAGAGGTCTCTGGAGGTCACTGGCTCTGGCCCACTCCCACAGAGGTTGCTGGTCTAGGCCTGGTCCCACAGAGATTGCTGGCTTAGGTCTGCTCCCTTGTAGGTTGTTCCTTCCTACCTGCTCCTGTGGAGGTTGCTGGATCAGTTGAAAGAAAATTTAAGAGGGCTAGATAGTGCTATATCACAAGGACCATCATTGCTCTCTGTTTTATTTTCATCCAGTCTTCAAATATTTCTGTCCTCCTTCAAATCTGCCAACCTAGTTCTTAGTGTTCACAGAGAATGTAATAAATATAATCATGAATAGTATAGTTACTCATAGTGACCATTAATTATCTGGTCCCTACCCAAGTAAAAGATTACTACTAAGACTGCAATGGCCAAAATCCCTAGTACTCATGCCCAACTTGCTGGTGCTGAAGCAGAAGGTGACACAGTATCAGTGATGTCATATGACTGGTCCATAAATGCTAAGGTGTTACATCCTTCACTGAATTTTTTATGACCAATTTTCTGGAAAGTGTTGATCTCTGGATACTAGACTGACCTCTCTCATGAACTATCCATATGTTCAGCAGCATACAGAGAGATGTCTAATAGAGATGTTACAACCCAGATTTTTCATTTTACATTTTTCCTCTTAGGGAGGAATGAGTAAATCTCTGCACAAAGAGGGATGACTGACAAAGTAGGGGTGATTGTAACCTCAGGAAGTTCTGGAATGACATCATCTCCATGGTGAGCTCTAGACCACTCAGTGCTGCACTAACCAGAGAGACACTGTCCCAACCCCCACCCCTGACAATAGTTACCAATAACTATCTCACGTCCTCTGATCCATCCATCCTTCTTGTCACTTAGAATTCTTACTCCTAATGTTTTTTATCTTTCATATAAAGAAATGTCATTAAGTCCTGTCTTCTGAAACTACAGACTTTCCCTGACTTAAAACATCTAATAACTGATAATAGTAAGAATGGTGAATCCCTAAAACATAAAAATTATGTTTTCTTCCCACCTTAATGAAAGGGAGATTTAGCAATGCATCTTGTGAATTATTCTAATACCTTTATCTTTTCTTAAGCTTCTCTTTCCTATAATGGGGTTTTATTCTAACTTTATGATCATTTCTAATCACTTAACATGATTACTAGTATAAACAAACCCTTAATTAATTTTAATTTTTAAGATTACATAGAAATGAAGTAAATTATTAATTCAAAGGCATGAACTGGAGTGTGATGGGTAAGCAGGTAAAAGTGTTTGCTGGGAACCACTGAGCACCTAAATTTGATCCCTGGAACACATATGGGAAAAAAGAGAACAATTCCGGAAGCCTGTCCTCTAGCCTGCATATTTGCACAATGGCATAATTACAGACACACACACACACTCACACATACACACTCATGCACTCAGGCACACAAGTACATCACCATCACTGCCACCACCATCATCATAAATTAAACAAAACTGAGAGAATTGATAAGTCAAATATTGCCATACTATCAAGTGTTATTAATTTTGGCTCACTTTATCAAAATCATAAATAATTGATTTTCTTTATTCTCACTTGTAATTTTTTAATTATTACAGTGATGAAGAAACACTTAGAGATGACTGTAACAATTATGTATGGAACACTTCCCTAAACACTCACATTTGCAAAGTTTTCCAGCTCCTTATTAAGAGTTGGTGGCTGATGGAGAGGCAAGGGCCAGAGCTGCAGCTGCCAATAGTAACATATCCTGAGGACAAACACGGGGCGGGGGGGAATCATGGGAAGCAGCATGGAGAAAATTGTACAGTTATAGGGAGGATATCAAAGTAAAAATAGAATAATTCAGAAATCACCATCTTTCTTTGAATGCCAAGCAGAAGGCACGTTAGCCAAGATTTCCTTTAAAACCACTTCTAGTTCATGGAAACAGATTTTTAAAATACTCAGTGGTTTAGGACATGAAGAGTCAATTTACAAACCATTATCCTCTTTGTGAAAAGAAAAAAAAATGAAGAAAATCATCAAGAACCCAAATCTTAAAACCATACAACAGAGGTAACCATTAGGTCATGTGACAGATGAGAGGCCATCCAATGATTTCAACACAGTCAAGTCGCCAGCTCTGCCCTCAGTGATTATACTCTCAGCTTACATACGTCCCTGCGTTACTGTGGTGCCTTAACAACATCTGTGAAAAATCCTGACACGTCAGCAATATGAGAGTCCATCTTCAGGGTCCCTTCGTCAGCGAGCAAATGCCTTTCTGGTAGCTGAAGTTTTTAGGTTTCTGATTGTGTGCAGCTCACAATTCTCTGTTTCCTTACTTCAGAATGGGTCTCAGTGGATATCTCAAAGAAAACAAGCAGGTTGTGTCTACCTTCATTGTTCATCTGTCAGTTTAAAAGCCTTGATTTATAATACAATGCTCTAATAATAAACTTGAGTGGGAAAGCTCAATTTAGGGATGGTAAGAGACATACAATAATGTTATCTTAAATATATGGCATTTTAATCTTCTACTTGTTAAGAAAGTCTAGTTTTTGTTTTTTATTTTTCATTTCCAAGATTATATCCTCAATTATTTTATATCCTGGCCCTAATATGTGTCTTACTTTGCCTGATAAACAGCTTCTTCTGGGAACACTTTACCTAGTGCTTGCACACGTTATTTTCATATCCTACAAGTCTGAACTTAGGATTCTCTTTATTGTGGAACCTTGTTTGAATCTCCTGAACTGAACCAGCTATGACTTCCTTCTATCCTATGGACTGAGAGCATTTATTATGCTTGCAATCATGATTTGCTTATTTTCTCCCTTCTCTCTGAGAATGCACATGGCCAAATGGCAAGTCATATTCTCTGTCCACTTCCATTGTTGGGTCCAGTTATGAAACTGACATGGACAGATAAAGGTGATTCATCAAATACGTAGCAGTGCCTCCTAGATCTCACCTCATCTGCTCTCTCTCCAAAGCCGTTGATGAACTTCAGGTAGGCAGAGCTTTTGGTCATTGTAAAGTCAACCACATTTCCGTTGCAATGGTTTGTTCAAAGAGTTAGATCTGTCTATTTATCTCATCTCCTCGCTGACACAGAAGATATTTATAGATATGCAATGCAGAAGTTGCTCTCTGTGATATTTTTAAGGAGCTCCTAAGAACTGTCTTTCTGCCAGAACCTCTACCAACTGAGTGCTTTCACTCACATTACAGCCCTTCAGGATGACCAAGTACACACTTCTCTGCGTGTAAGAGAGTAGTACTCTGCATTATTAGAGCTGTTTAAGAAGTAGAGAGCCATTTTCTTCTCAGTAGCCAAAATGATATGATGCTAGATTAGGTGCTTGAATTGGAAGTATTTCACTATCAATTTTAATTGAAAATTGATAAGGAATATAATCATGTCACAACGGTACAATTTTATTAAGTATAATTTCAGATGAAATTGTAATGGCAGTCATTATTTATGGAATATGCTATGCATATGTGTTCATTTATATAAATTATTAGACTTAATTATCTTTATAATATTGCAAAATAAATATGGATGACAATTTTGTATGGGAAATTTATACAAAGTCATTGTTGCTTCTTGATGGTTCATTTTTGGTGTGTGTGTGTGTGTGTGTGTGTGTGTGCGTGTGTGCGTGCACACACTGGAATAGGGTATTTGGGGGAAAATCACTAGTATAGCAATCTTGCCAAAAAGAACTAAAATATGACAGGTGAGAAACTTGTTTGTAAAAGAGAGATTGGGTCACTTGCTTACCTAAGGATTTTCATCATACGTTATATTAAGATTGCTGTGACAATTAACCAGTGATCTATTTTCAAACAGAAGTTACTATATTTAACATGGTAATTATAAAGCTAAGAATAGTTCAGCAAATATGAACAAGAGCTTCAAGCCAGAACCTCAAGAATAGTCCATATAGTACTGGATTGGAAATGGTAAAACACATCCTCAGTTCAAATAAAATAAAATTTATCATTGGTTTACTGCAAATCAGGTACAAGGTAATGTTGTGGGAGGTTGCTCATTTGTTCCTGGCTGCTTAGACCCAAAATAATTACTCAGAAACTATATTATCTGCAATACTGCTGGGCCAATAGTTTAAGTGTATTGTTAGCTAGCTCTTACATTTAGAATTAACTCATTTCCATTATTTTATATTTTACCATGAGGCTCATGGCCTACAGGCAAGGTTCTACCTGATAGCTCACATCCCCTTTGGTGGCTACATGGCATTTCACTGATTCCACCTACCTCTCTCTTCTATATATTTCTTTCAGCCTGACTTTACTCTGTTAAGTTATTTGCCAAAAGCAGCTTTTTTATTAACCAATAAAAGCAACACATAGATGGAAGGACTTCCCACACCATTTCCCCTTTTCTGTTTAACTGAAAAGGAAGGCTTTAACTTTAACATAATAAAATTGCATATATCAAAACAGTTATCAAGCAAGAATTACAGTTACAATATTTATATCTACTTTATCTTTTATCATAACTAAGGAAAATTATAACTATCTATTATTTAACTTCATGTATTCACTCATTAGTGGACCCTAGCCATAAAACAAAGGACACTAAGCTTATAGCTCACAAGCCCAGAGAAGCCAAATAGCAAGGCAAACCCAAAGAAAATCATATATAGATCTTCTTGGAAATTGGAAGCAAACAAGATTGCCAGGCAAAAGGTGGGAATACAGGGGTGGGGATAGAGGTGCGGGCTGGGGGGCGGGGGGAGGGGAGAG